>NW_006498062.1:3010918-3022733 GCF_000471905.2 Amborella trichopoda | reverse complement strand
GGTTTACGTTACGTTACGTAGTTACGTTTGGTTTAGGTTAGTTAGTTACGTACGTACGTAACGTAACGACGACTACGTACGACTACTCTCTCTCTCTCTCTCTCTCTCTCTCTCTCTCTCTCTCCTCCTCTCTCTCTCTCTCTCTCTCTGTGTACCAACTAGCTTGATTACAAAGGTAACCATGCTCGGTTTTGAGCTACACACAGAAAAGAAGAAAGAAAGATTTTTATCCTCCTTCAAGAGTATGCTGTCCATTTAATCCCTCTAGTAAAATCAGATATAACATCGTCAACCTAGTGACTAACCTCCCAAAAAAAAAAAAATAAGAACAAGAAGAAGAAGGAAATTTCCAAGATTTAACTGTGACCATCCAATTTTTGGAAGGCAAATGTTCAAGAACTCAAAAACCCATTTTTGTAAAACTAATCATCAAGTGATTATTAGGTAAGTTTCCACAATTTTAGATACAAAAATCCTCCTAAGTAGGTCTATTGCTCAAGGAAATAAGTGCATAGTATGCTCACACTGGAGCACTGCTGTGTTTGTGTGTGAAAGCTTTTTGAAGTATTAGAACATTTTGATGAAAGATTTAGACAGTTGAGTTTGAATTTTGAAATATTAGAAGATACATGAAAAGGGAGGTCTTTGGATTGCAGCAATCCCATAACAGAATCATTATAGAGGGAAACTCAAAATGTAATTTTGTGGTCTAGAGATTTGCAGAAAGGCCTTTGGGCTTGGCGATCAATTCTGGATGAAATTCAACAAACATTATTACAAAGTGAGGTCATTTTTAGCATGTTAATAAAGAGGAAACTGACACTGATCATTTGGCCAAATTAGGAGCACTAATGGCAGACACATCTACTGATTCTGGTATGAGTCGAAGTTAATGGTGGATATCGGATATCTATTTGCGGTCTGAGCTCTTGTTTGTCTCAAGGGACTAGGCATAAGCTAAGCAATCTTTTTTTTCTACTATTTATCTTCCTTGTTTCTGCAAGATGCCAAACCTTTTGTATATGTGTGCTGTGTATAGGTGCTTTTCTTTTATTCCTGTGGCAAATTATACATCTCTTCAAATTGTGATTAATTTTCGTGCATTGGTTGTATCACTATGTTGTTATGCGATGTATAAGAAATTTTGGCTTACAGGAATGGAATAAAATGTCTTATGATTGAAAGTGAATGTTTCCATGTCTCTTGTTGTTTTATAGCTTACATGAATGGAATGAAGCTATCAAATTTTCCATGTTTCTTGTTGTATTCGCTTGAGGCTTGAGGAAAACAATGCTCTATGTTAAGCAATCAATCAATAGCTGGCAAACTTTCATATTTATATGTGTCCAAAGATTGTTTTTTTTTTTTTTCTACTCTAGTATTCCCCTAATTAAATGAAGAAAATGATTCAAATATGTTTTTTGTTTTTTGTTTTCCTTAATAAATACAATTGAAAGAATTCTTACTATAATAGATACTATCATCCTACTTTGTTTGTTTTTGTTTTTCGTTCTATGAAGATGTTATGTTTTTCAAGTGCCATGTAGAATCTGAAATTTTGCTTTAGTTACATTGTATATATATATTTTTATCTAATAATGCTCAAAATTTTGGAATTAAAGTTCCTTATTGTGATTAATTTTCATGTATTGGTTGTATCACTTTGTTGTTATGCGATGTACAAGAAATTTTGGCTTAAAGGAATGGAATAAAATGTCTTATAGTCGAAAGTGAAACTTCCCATGTTTCTTGCTGTTTTATGGCTTACAGGAATAGAATGAAAGTTATCAAAGTTTCCATGTTTCTTGCCGGAATAGCTTGAGGCTTTGGGGTTGGATCAACAATGAATATGGGCTTGAGGCTTTGGTTGGCTTTGGTATGGGTATAGGCTTGAGGCTTTAAGATTGGGTGTTTATTTTATTTTCATAAATAACCATACCAAAGCCAACCAAAGCCTCAAGCCCATATATCATTGCAATCATAAAAATAATAATATTTAGCTTTCTCTCTTATGTTTTTTACGAAAAGATTCATGCAGTATGGAGAGGTATGATGATTGAAATATTAAACTACCCCAACTTTTGGACATTCTATGTTTGCAAGATTGGACTGATCTAGAATTGGGGCTATTTGGTATCTAGCCAATCAGACAGCCCTAGCATTCAAAGAAATTTAGAAATAAAATAAAAAACCTATATGATATTTAAGAAAAATAAAAATAAAAAACCATGAAAAGGCAAGACTTACATAAGATCAAAACAAAATTTTGAAAAAAATACAATTTCCATAAGGCCTAGGGTTTTAAAACTTTATTCATAAAATACTTCAAGCATAGATAATCGTTATGATGGCTCTAAAATCTATTTCCTTGATTAATTATGAAATTTGTAACTAAAAAAATAGCACAGATCTCATATATCCATGAGGACATAAAACTGACTGTCATAGATAACATGCTCTAGAATACACTTCTTAGGGCTTGAAATCCTAATATTTTTTCAAACACACAATGGTGAAGGTCAAGAAGATTGATTTGAAGATTTTTCGACCTTGAAACTTACAATTTTTTGTGAGATCTAAGATGAGGCTTTATTTTTATTTTTATAGAACCTAGACCTTATTTTAACTTTTTCTATGGGTAATTTTGAAAAATAGTTTGATAGAGCTGCACACTCTATCAAAATAAGTAAAGCTTCACCTCATAACTCATCCAACATTACAATTCAAGCATTGAAAAACATTTACATGGATCATCTCAACCTGAACATTATGTTTATGAAAAAAAAAAAGAATTTCAACCTCTAAAAATAATGTATATTGTAACAAATTATCTAGACCGTTTATTTTACCCCAGAAAAAATGTTCACAAACCTGTAAGATCAGTACCATTTTTTTTAGTTTAAAATTTATAGTTACTGTTGGAAAAATTTTAGAGTGATCAGGGAGATTTCCTTGTGCTTTCTAGATGAGTATTTAAGATGGAGCGTTTATTTTATTTTCATAAATTTTGGCCTTTCCATAAATTTTGTTTATTGAGTTTTTTTTTTTTTCTCCTTCAGCATTTGCTGTTCACATATTCAAAACCAACAATTAGAATTTGGAGAGAGAGAGAGAATGGAGGGTCTGTGCTGTGTTGTTACAGGGGGAAGAAGATTCATTTGGTTTTTATGCTTTTAGAAGCCCCCAAGTGGTCTCTAGTTTGAATCGCTGATCTCCCCACTTCTATCCAATTTGACGATGGAGAAGAGGACTCAATTCTTGGCCAATCCCTGCGATCTGGAAGAGCATTGTATATCTCCATAGATCTTTGTGATAAAACCCAAGTCCTTCAAGGTGCTCCCTATTTCCGCTTTCAACTCTAGTTTTTCCTGTGATTTTTGAAGAATCATTGTTTCATTCGTGTTATCTCATCTCTAAGAGATCAATGTTTCTTTACTTTGAGTTCATCAATTGATTTCTTGATGTTTTAATAGAGCAAGTACAAAAAAAATTGAGTGAATTTGGTTGATGTAAATGTCTATCTGCCCTTTGTTTTGTTTTGGGTTTTTTCAGGGTCATATTTTACATTATCCATTCCTTCTTCCCCCTCTTTTTTGCGCCATGATTGCCAAAACAACTTGCATTTCGGATTTCTGGACTTGATATCTGTATTTTTTGTTGAATGGTGATAGAAAAATAACCTTTTGGATGCTTTTATCTTTTACTATTTGTTTGGCAGCTTTTTTATCACTGCAAGTAGGTGGCTTGTATTGGGTTACACGATTCTTTTCCCTTTGAGTTCCTCTCTCTCTAAAAGGGGCTAGGGCTTCCTTGGGTTAGGTTGAGAAAGGGAAAGAGGTAAAGAAGGTTTTTCTTGTCATATTTTTGGGAGGAATGATATGAGCTTGTGTTGTTAATGTTCTTCAGTCATCCAAAGTGAAGCTGGGTAAATTGTGTTCTTTTAGATGATCACAAGGAAGGTATTTTTGGTGATGTCTTTTCATCAATTCTCTTCTTTTGAGGTAACTCTGTATCCCCTTATAAATTTCTCGTTTGATAGTGGAATACTTGCCGGCTTGCCCATAGACGTAGCCCTCCGGGGTAAACCACGTTAAATTGGTGTTGGGGTTTGTCTCTCTAATTTTCTCTTATGATTATGTTTTTTATCTCTAATTTATTTTCTTAAATTCTTGTGCATGATCCTTGACCTTATTATACAATTATCGATTTTACATATTTGGTATTGAATGTGTGATATTCGATGATCGATAGAATTGAGGTTTCAAGAATTCGGATCTTCAATAAGTGGTATTAGAGCATTAGGTTTTGTGCAATATATTTTGGAAAATGACGAGTAATCGGTTTGAGGTGGAGAAATTCGATGGACAAAATGATTTTGAGATATGAAAAGTTCAAGTTCATGATCTTTTGGTCCCACAAGGATTATACAAAGCATTACTCAGAAAGGAAAAGAAACCAGAGTCTATGAGTAATGAGGATTGGGAGGAAATTGACCTCAAGGATATGGCTACAATTCAATTGTTCTTAGCAAATAAGATTTTATTCAATATAGTGGGAGAGAAGACGGCAAAGGGCTTATGGGAGAAATTGGAAAAACAAATTTCTTACGAATCGTATTCTATTAAAGAGAAAATTGTTTACTATAAGAATAAAAGAGGGGACAAAAGTTTCCGATCATTTGAGCACTTTCAATAACATCATTTGTGAACTTGATAATGTTGGTGAAAAAATTGAAAGATGAGGACAAGGCGGTAAGTTTGTTATGTACTTTATTGGGATCTTATGATAATTTAGTGACAACATTAAGTTGCATTAAAAAAGGTTCACTTGACTTAAGTATGATGACTAGTACTTTGCTTGCCCATGAACTCCGTAAAAAGACATCTATTGGAGAACCGGAATCAGAAGTGCAATTTTCAAGGGGTCGTTCAAGTGAGAGAGGTAATTCCTCTCGAAATTTTCTAAATCTAATTCAAAAGGTCAATTTAAATTTAACGGTCGAGAGCACAAGTTTGTTTGTTGGGGATGTGGTGAAGCGGGACATATGAAAAAAGATTGTACAAAAGAAAAAGGACAAAAGTTCGAAAAAGCAAAGGAAACCAAAGAGTACAAAAATGAGGTGAATCAAGTGGAATAATATACATTCGGCTTTATTGAAGAAGATGTTTATATCATGGATAACAATCCCGAATTCCATCAAAATTGGATTTTGGATAGTGTTGCTACGCATCATATGTGTCCACACAAGTCATGGTTAGGTTCATATGAACCATGTGATGATGGTTCCGTGTTGATGGGAAACAATTCAAGTATAGAATGGTTGGGATTGGCACGGTGAAATTAAGGATGTATAATGAAAGTATCCATACATTCGACATGTACCGGACTTGAAGAAAAGTTTAATTTCTTTTTCTTTATTGGATTCCCATGGCTATAAATTCACCGGACAGGGGGAGTTCTCAAAGTATCTAAGGGTGCTCTTGTTGTGATCGAGGGTGTTAGAGTTGAGAACTTGTATAAGCTATTGGACAGTTCCATTGTTGATGATGCGACAAATTCGGTAGTGGAGAGTAATGATCTTCCACTATGCTTATGGTATAGGAGGTTGGGCCACTTGAGTGAAAAGGATATGAAGATTTTGATGAATAGGAAACTAATTCCCACCATAAAATTTGGGAAATCCGAATTTTGTGAGCATTGTGTCTATGAAAAGCAACAGAGACGAATTTTCAAAATCGAAAGCCATACAAGCAAGGGAATACTTGATTATGTTCACTTGGATTTATGAAGGCCCTCACCCATATTGTCATATGGTGGTGCATTGTATTTTACCTCTTTTATAGGTGACTTATCAAGGAAGGTATGTGTTTTCACTCTAAAATAAAAAAGTGATGCATTTTTAACCTTTAGGGCCAAAGTTGAGAAGAGTACGAGCGCTACATCAAAACACTTCTCACCGACAATGGGAAGGAATACAATTCCGATGAATTTACAAAATTTTGTAAAGATGAAGGAATCAAGAGGCATTTCACAACGGTTAAACTCCCCAACAAAATGATGTTGCGGAAAGGATGAATCGCACTTTGATGGAGCGAGCATGAAGCATGTTGAGCAATGGAGCAAGAGCTATGGGCCGAAGACGTGATGACGGCTTGTTATCTCATCAATAGATCACCTTCGGTGGCTTTAGGGAAGAAAACACCCCAAGAGGTATGGTCCGGAACGTCTTGTGATTATTCCGATTTAAAGATTCTTTTTTGTGATGCTTTTGTTTTACTTCATAGTTGCCAAAGAAATAAGCTTGAACCAAAATCAAATAAACGCATTTTTGTTGGGTATACCAAATGTTCAAAAGGATATTGATTATGGGATCCAAGTGCTCGAAAGATAATTGGAAGCCGAGATGTGCATTTTGATGAGTTATCCGTGTTGACAAGAGGTGTCATTATGAGATTCTTTCATTTTTTTAATCTCATTTCGTACACCTCTTATCAATACGGATAACTCATTAAAATGCACATCTCAGCTTGTAATTATCTTTCGAGCACTTGGATCCCATAACCGATATCATTTCATACCTTTGCTATACCCAACAAAAATGCATTTCTTTGATTTTTGGTTCAAGTTTATTTTTTTGGCAACTAAGAATTAAAACATAAGCATCACAACCGAAAATCTTTAAATCAAAATAATTAGAAGAAGTTTCAGACCATACCGCTTAGGGTGTTTTCTCCCCCAAAGCCGTCGAAGGTGATCGATTGATGAGATAACAAGTCATTATCATGGCTTCGGCCTATAGCTCTTGCTCCAATCCGGCATTGCTCAACATGCTTTTTGCTCGCTCTATCAAAATGTGATTCATCCTTTTCGCAACACCATTTTGTTGGGGAGTATAAACCGTGGTGAAATGCCTCATGATTCTTTCATCTATACAAAATTTTGTAAACTCATCAGAATTGTACTTCTTCTCATTGTCAGTGAGAAGTGTTTTGATGTGGCGTCTCATACTCTTCTCAACTTCAGCATTAAAATGCTTAAAGGTCAGAAATACATCACTTTTTGAATTAAGAGTGAACACCCATACCTTCTTTGAGAAGTCATCTATAAAAGAGATAAAATACAATGCACCACCATATGACACCCAAGAAATTGATTTTCAACTTTATGTTCTATTATTTGGTGAATGTCATATGCCGGACAAAGCACCCACAAGTATCAATGAAGAAGTCATTGACGAAGAAGAGCAAGTTGGAGAATCAAGTGATTCCTATGAAGAAGTTGCACCATCTATGACAAGAAGATCTACAAGGGTAATTTGTCCACCTGAGCGGTTTAGTGACTATGTTGATCTTGAAGTACTATATGCTTTGGTTGTTATGAATAAAGAACCGAGCATTTACCAAGAAGCTATGGAAAAGGATGATTCCATATCTTGGAAGAAGGTTGTGGAAGATGAAATGTTGGCTCTTCCTAAAAACAAGACCTGGGATTTGGTAGAGTTGCCAAAGGGTAGAAAAACGGTTTGTTGCAAGTGGGTGTTCAAAATCATGAAAGGGATTGATGGAAGTTTGGAAAGATATAAAGCAAAGTTTGTTGCAAAAGGGTTTGCATAAAAGGAAGGTGTGGACTTTCTTAAAATATTTGCCCCGGTTGCCAAGTTAGACTCCATAAGGTTGGTGGTGTCGACTTTCTTGAAATATTTTCCCCGGTTGTCAAGTTAGACTCTATAAGGTTGGTGCTTGGGCTTATTGCATTGCTTAGGCTTGGATGATGATGATGATGATCGATTTGGACCAATCCAGACTCGATCCCATTCACCGATCCGATACAGATCTGTGGATGAATGATCTGACCCACTGAACCGGATTTTAAAACATTGAGGCATGCACAAAGAAAATAATACATTCGAGTAAATACAACAATTGCAGCATAACCTACCACTGCACATTTGACTCCTATTCCAGATCCCAAAGCGTTGAACTATTCAGATTTTTGAATGGCCAGCTCCTTGGATTGGTAGCAGTGATTCCACCAATAGAAACCAACATTTATCCAATCAATAAAACAATGGAAAATGTGAGATAATAAATTATATGAAAACATTCAAATAAGTGGAACCCACCTCGTAGGAGAAAGAATGCAAGCAAAGAAAGCCTGGGGATTCTCCAATAATGCTTGGAGAATGGGGAGTGCAAAAGCTTCAGTCTTTCCGGACCTAGTTTGCGCCAATCCAATAATATCCTTTCCTGAAAATTATGCCATCTTGTAATCCAAGTGAGAGGCAAACAATAGAGTCTTCAGATAAGAGACTGAAACACAAAGGTTAAGTGGAAGAACAATGCCGTAAGGCATGATCTCATACAAACAAACCGGAAGCCATGCTGATCAAGTAAAAAGAAGGCATGTTTCGCTAGAAACATCCAATGACAATGTAACACAAAAACAAAGTAGCAAAAAAGACATACTTGTTGGAAACACCCAGATATAATGATCAAAGATCAAAGCACAAAACAATCTGCATTATAGAATAGGATAGTATTTGTTTTAATTACATGAAAACTTCATACCACCCCATAGATTCTCAATTCGTGGAAGTTCATATTCTGTGTAATAGGTACTTCCACAAAACGAGAAAATAACAACAGAAAATGCAACTCCAAAATATAATGATTAAATGGAAGAAAAAAACGAACATAAAAATACGCAAATTAAATTTTAAACAAAATGATTACAGAGAAAATAAATCTATACACTGAAAGCAACCATAGAAATACCAGAATCAAGCTAAATATGAAGAAATTATCAAAAAAATTGTCTTGAGTATGAAATACTTGGCAGCTTTAAGAAGAGGAAGAAGCATCGCACATATCAACCTTTTTTAAGAATTAATATATTTCAATGAGATACTGTCGATAATTCAAAAGAAAAAAAAAATCAATGACAAAGAGCAGTAATGATACCGTTTATTAAACAATACTGGCATCAGGTATATCAATGAAGAACAAGAGTAGGGTGGAAAAACCTTGTTAGGCATGAGGAATGGACTCAATTTGAATCTTAACCCCAACCCAAATTATCACAGGCATCAACCAATTGATCACAGACGCCCAAGCTCATGAAGGTATCTTCTCTTTCAACATCTGCCTCCTTAACTTCTTCTTCCACGGAAAGATTCCAAACCAGAAACTTAAATTCAACTAAAATCGCACCACGAATGCTTCACCAGTGAGTATCTGTTAACCTATTTGCCCCAAAATATTAAAATATTGGGCGATCAAAACAAGTTTAAAATAGATATTAGGGAAATTGGGGGATTTTAATTAGTGGGAAACTACAAAGAGAAAAACTAATAGAAAAACGGATGCAGAAGAAATCAGTGGCACAGGTTCATCTTACTTTGCTTTTGCAAATGATTTCATGGAGAAGGAGGAGGATACAGGAGCCTAATTTTAGATATAAATGAAATAAATAATGACAATGAAAAGAGAGAGAGAGAGAGAGAGAGAGAGAGAGAGAGATGAACAAAGAACAATGAAATGAAAAGTAGAACCATGGGACGTACCAGAGATATCTTTAATGGCTTAAGCTAGAGAGAGAGAGTCCGGAACTGGGCGGGGGACCTTGAGGTTCCAGAGGGTTTCAGCTCATAGAGAGAGAGAGGACTTGAGTAGTGGCTAGGGCACAGAGAGAGTGTGTGAGCTCGGGTAGAGAGAGGTCGGGGTTGCAGGGGTGTGGAAGAGAGAGAAAGAGAGGGCTTATCGAAAAGTTATTCATGATTCAGCGGGTGCAAGAGCCGGCTAACTCACCAACGTCCATCTCTAACATGGACGTTGAAATAGACCCATGGACTGAAACGAATTTAGGAGGTGTATATTTAAAAAAGGGTGCGGTTTGGATATAGCCTAGGTTCTAAACAATCAAATTAGAGCCTACGTTCAAATAGTGTCGAGAAATGTAGTTTCAATAATAGAAATCCTTGTGATAGCTTTAAAATATATTTTTATCTTTATTTATAAATTTTAAATATTAGAAAATAGTATAGATAGACAAATCTATAAGAACTTGAAAATCTTGAAAATTGACGGGCCAAAAATGTATTACAAAATACATTATTTTCAAAACTTGAAATCCATTTTTTTCTTATGTTGATATATCTTGATGTCGAGATGATCAATTTGCGCATATTTGAGTATCAAAATAACCTATTCTAGTGAAATTTTTGAGGTAGGTTTTAATTTGATTGTATAGAGCCTCGGCTCTATATAAACTTTTTCTTTTTTAAAAAAAAGCTATATTTGAAAGGGTGCAGCCTACCTTCATCTAAAAATGTAGTTTCAATTTGGGAAATATTTGTGATAGCCTTAAAATATGATTTTTTTTTTTTTTTTTTATAAAGCTTAGCTTCAAAAGTAGTGTGAACCGACATATTTAAAAAAACTTGAAAATCTTGAAAATTGATGGTCCAAAAATGAGTTACAAAATACACTATTTTCAAAACTTGAAACCCAATTTTTTTTTTTCTCAGATCCATGTATCTTGTTGTCAAGATGATCAATTTGATGGTACTTGGGTATCAAAACAACCTCTTCCAGTTAAATTTTTGAGGTAGGCTCTAATTTGATTGTGTAGGGCCTCGACTATATATATATATGTTAAATAGGACCTTGTTTCCATGTGGCAATCCCGCATGTGTAAAAAATGCGGGCCTCTTAATAAATATAAATTTGAGATGGATTTTAAAACTTAATTTTTTAAGGATATGTAATATCTAACATGGAAATCATGAATATGAATAAATACAAAAATTTTAAAAATAATAATTCTAGTAAGAAAACATTTGAACCGTAAGTTTATATTGTTTTTAAATGTGGAACACCTACTTGCATCCATCTTTAAGAAGGATGTTTTACACTCTGGACCGCATATGTAGAAATGCGGTCCAGCCTGCATAAAAGCTTTTATTTTTTAAATATGGACACGGTTAGCATGTCACCAAGCCTGCACATGTACAAATGCAGGCTTGGCAATAAATGTATATTTTAAATATAAATCGATTATAATTTTTAGAGAAAATATAATATTTAAGGAAAGTAAATAATAAAACCATTTACCTTTAGTACAAGGTGGTCACAAGTCACAATCAATCTTAACCATTGGATATAAAATTGGTAGGCTACATTTATTTTACTATCCAAGCTCAAAGTTTAAAATACTTTTTCTCGAACTTTGTGACACACCCAAGCTATCAAATTTCATATAAGATGATTGTAAGTAATTGTGATCTTCTTGTACAAAAGGTAAGTTGTCTTATTGCATACAATCCTTAATATTTAACATGGAGATTATGAATATGCAAAATAAATAAATTGAAAAACTAAAATAAGAATTATATTAAAAAAACATTTGGACCGTTAGTTACAATTATTTTTAGATGGACCAAGTATTTGCATCCATCTTTAAGATGGATGCTTTATACCTTTGTACCACATATTTTACAAATGTGTTCTAGTGCACATGAAATAATTATTCTTTAAATATCTAATGTTTTTATTTTCTTTCGTATTCATGATTATGTTAACCTCAATCATAAATCCCTAAAAAAATGTATTTTAAGATAGATTTAAGTGGGAGCCCGTATATGTATAATATGAGTCACCTAACGCAAACGAACCCCATTCCTTGGTTGTTTACTTATTTAGGACAATGTTTTGCTAGGGCCATAGCTCATGTGAAGTGCAACCACCATTAGGAGATGCAAGTTATTTTAAGTAGAAAGTTAAAAAAAAAAAGCAAAGCGTGGGCCTTAAAATATATG
>NW_006498062.1:2987241-3010624 GCF_000471905.2 Amborella trichopoda | reverse complement strand
CCCTATCCCCCTGGTCGTGCCTTCGCCCTCCACGACTGTAATTGTCAATTGACCCTTGATAGAGCAAATGACATACTGCAATTAGTTAGAAAGAGATTATGATGATTATAACCTCTCGCTTATGCCACTTGAAACAAATATCCTTTCTTATTAAGTATTTCAAATACTGGATGCAGGTAATTCAATCATTTTTTACATTGCTTTTGAGATATCTGATTAATATAGAAACTTAAAAGCAATATCCCCTTCAATGATATATTAAGGAGTGCACCTCCAAATTTTATCATAACATGTAATTTTATTGTAAAATATTCTCAGGATTATCTTAAATTCTATTTTCATATTTAATTAGAAAAAATTAAATTTCAAAAATAGTTAAAATCAAGGAGATCTATAAATATATAAAAATCTTGAAAATGGATGGCCCAGATAATGTGCTGCAAGATGCATAATTTCTGATACTCAAAAACTTTTTTTTTTATATTCATATGTCTCGATGTCAATATAATCAAATAGAGGGGTTTTCAACATTAAAACAACCTTTCCGATAGACTTTTGAGGTGCATCTAAAATTCTATATTTTAAGGTTGCAATCTTATATAAAATTTTTCCAAAGTTAAAAGGATTAATATAAAGGTGCGGTTTGTGTAGAGCCAAGGCTCTAAATAATCAAAGTAAAGCGCACCTTCAAATAGGGCCGAGATATATGGTTTCAATATTGGACATTTTTGTGATAATGTTAAAATATATTTTCATATCTAATTATAAAATGTAAAGCTTCAAAAATAATGTGGATCGAGCACATCTATGAAAACTTAAAAATCTTGAAAATTAATGGTCAAAAAATGCATTACAAGATGCACCATTCCCAAAACTTGAAATTCAATTTTCTCGTATCCATTCATCTTGATGTCGAAATGAACAATTTGAGGATATTTGAGAAAACAACCTCTTCTAGTAAACTTTTTGAGGTCGACCTAATTTGATTGTTTAGAGCCTCGCAATTATATACAAAAGATAGATAATGGAAAAAATGGCATTTATACATTGAATATTTTAAAAAATTTAGAAAAAAAGAGAAAAATATGAAACTTTTCAAATAATCTTTAAATTTTAAAGTTTTTGTTCTATCGACACTATTTTCATAAGTCTAATATTTATATTTGGGACTAAAATAGTTGTTTAGTTCATCATAAAAAATTTTGATCCAAAACTCCCAACTTTTAGCAAGATTTAGACATCTGCCTTCCTTTGATTGTTTAATAATGACACCTTATACATACTGCACCGATATAAAGACACTATTATTAATAAATTATAAAATATTTACAACAAAATATATATTTTATCTATACCCCAACAGATCCAACCGCACCCGATCCAATAAGATAAGTCCAAAACCGATTTTAGAGCCAGGTCATATTCGAGTCAGACACATTAACATCCCCAGGGTAGAGAGCTGGTGGACTCAATAATTAAGAAGTAACGAGGAGAAAGGGAGAGACGAATGTGGAAATGAGAAATATCGGTCCAGATCGGATCCGAGTCGGACACATTCACATCTCCGGGACAGATAGCTGGTGGACTCACAATCATTATGACGTTGAGACGACACCAGAAGAGACGAATGTGGAAATAAGACAAAAACAAAGTTAGGTTAGGCCGCTCGTTGTAGCAAAGATCGAAGCAACGTGATTTTTGTGGTTCACAAAATTTCATAAAGAAAATAGTAATGACAGTATATATGAAAAAAATTTATATAATTTCATTAAAAGAGGTTGTTTTGTTGTCCAAATATCTTTAAATTGGTCATTTAGACATCAACATGCATAGACATGATTAAAAAAAAAAAAGGATTTTAGTTTTAGAAATAGTGCATTTTGTTATGCATTTTTTTATTGTCAATTTCCAAGATTTTGAAGTTTTCATAAAGATGCTCGTTCTAAACCATTTTTAAAGCTTTAATTTTTTATAATTAATGATAAAATATATATTTTTAAGGTTATCACAAAGATTTATAATATTAAAATCATATTTCTCGGTATTATTTGAAAGTGGGCTTTAATTTGATTGTTTAGATCCTCGGTCTGTACAAACGGGTTTGACGAACAACCTAGCTGGTGGATAGGCACATTGCTTAGTCAAACAATCGAAGGGATAGAGAGGTGGCTTACAAAGATGGTTCAATTTTGTGAAAATATTTTTGTGCTCCCCCGCGAGCATCATGTTTACCACGTAAATGAAATTGAGAAAAAGTTAATGGATACCCTAATTTATAGGTATCTCCTCATACTTTTTCAGTACTTTTTGATACTACACTATAAATCTTGATATAATTTTTTTACATCCATCTAAAAATAGTTGATTTTTTAAACCAAAATATTTTGTTGTTTTAACCGACATTTCCATGATGTGACCCGCAACATGTGTCGGCCCGGTACACAATGTGTTGGACCTGCTTCTGACAAAAAGTACCAATCCAGACACAAACGTGTCGAACTGGCTTTTTTCATATTCAAAGTCCGATACCAAATGCATTGGCTGGCTTATATTTAAATTGCACTTGGTCTTGTTGGCTTCTATATTTAAGTTGTATTTATCCGGCACATTTTGTGCTAGACCAACCTAGAGAGAGTAAGAAATGTGGGTTACGATGGTCATTTGGTAAAAAAAAAAGAAAATTCAATTTTTTTACTTGCGGGTATATGCTAAAATAAACCGTGTTGGAGATAATAGTGTGACATGTCTAGAAACTCCAATTTGGACTGTATATATAAGATTTTATAAAAATATTTGATGATAATCCAATGTAAATCAAGGATCTGGTTCTAACATAATTTTGATTTTGATTTTTATTAATTTTATTTTTATAGATGTGGGTAGATTCTTTTAGATTAAGCTTTAGGAATTATATTTATTTTATGAGTTAGGGTAGATTTTGATTTTTTGGAAAACTTCTTTTTCTATTTTACAGTTATTATTATTATTATTTTTGGTAGTTGAGGTGAGTTTCTTTTCACCTGGTTTATGAGTCCGCCTTCTTGTGAGTTGTACTCGTAGTAGAGGATTTGGATCCACACATTTTACTATCTTCTTGTTGATTTTTTTTTTTTTTGTAGTTCTCTCTAAAATGTGGTTATTTTGTTATGCGTTAATTGCCCGTAATTTTAGACTATGTCAATCAATTCTTGTGGATGGCGGCTCATGGGCATAGTCTATAGCTGTGCATTATAAATGAGCCCATCTAACGAGAACAAGACCTTCGAGATATAGAGATAAAAAAATGGAGAAAGCAAGTAGATGAGCTGACCTAGCATGGTGCACAATTCAGCTTCGATACACTATGATGATGATAGTGAGTCAAACGTTGTTTTCGAGAGCCTATTCTATGTGCATGCTCCACATAGAGAGCCTCATGTTCGGGAAATTCATCTACCTAAATTTGATAAAGATCCAATTGAAGGTGAAAAACAAGTAGGTTTGGATCTTCATCTGAAACCATTATTCCTTGATGTCATTTGTGACCATTTTTTTAAGAAGATCTTATATTTGACCTTGAATGATATTTAACTTTCTCATCAATGGAGAGATAGATAAGCAAGGTATCAACCCAAACCCAGAGGAGATAGAGCTTTTGAAGATACATGCTGAAGAAAAAATACATACGTAGTATGTCCTAAGGTCAAGTTTGATCAATTTCAAAATGTTTATGTAGTTGAACAATCGGCATACAATAACCCTTCCCTCGAGCGCTTATTATTTTTATATACATAATCGTTTTGTTTTGATTAGTGCATTAACTCACAAGCTTCATGATCGTGTTTATAATATTTAAGAAGGAAGGACGTGAGACTAGTAGAAATTATATCTCAGTGCATTTTTAGACCTGAATACGAGTTTTCTCCAACTAGGAGTGAATGATGCAGATCAATATTTGGTTGCTACAAACTTTGATGTTGATTTTTATTAATTTTATTTTAGATGTAGGTAGATTTTTTTTGAGTTAATTTTTAGAAATTATATTTATTTTAGGAGTTGAGGTTATGATTTTTTTTTAAAAAAAAAACTTCTCTTGATATTTTTTTAATAAGTTCTTTAATTTTTTTTTATAGTTGGGACGAGTCCATTTTCACCTTTGTTTTATGGGTCCATATTCTTAGATAGAGTCCGTTTATTATTTTTGCTAGACAATCTTTTGTCTGAGTCAATTTTGGAGTTTGATAAGTGGTTATTTATTTCTTAGAGTTCATTTAAGAAAATCTTTGAAGCAAATCTTTAAGTGACGTTTTAGAGGTTTTGCTTGGGGTAGATGGTTATCGGGTTTCTATTAAGTACATGAGAATGAATAAGGGCCACATTTTTTTAAGGAATTTTCAAAGCAAGTTGTAAGTCATATGTAAACAAGGAAGTACATACATGTGATGGGTGGTTAATTTTTATGGAACAAAGAAAGTTTTACTCTTTTTGCTTTTCTTGTGCTTGTAGGCCTGTAGTATTGGACTTGGATTTACACGTTTTGCTATCTTCTTGCTGTTTTATTTTCTGAATTTTATTTCTCTCTTAAACATGTATATTTTACTGGGTGTTAGTCGCCTGCAATTCTAAATTGTGTTAAGTTTTTATAAAGCCAAGACTTTATATAAACAAAATAAAGTCTCACCTCAAATCCTCTCCGGAAAGCACTTTGATAAAGGATATTTCCATGATGGTGTTGAAATCAATTTTTAATACCAACAACAAAATTTAAAACTAAAAGAATAATGCAGATACTGCAGATGTATGAACATGTATTTTTAGGGCAAAATGGATGGTGTAGATAATTTGTTGCAGTGTATACTATTTTTAGAGCTTGAAATTCTAATTTTTCACACAACCATAGTACTTAAATTGAAATGATCGTTGTAAAAGTTTTCCAATACTTAAATTATAATTTTGAATGAGTTATGAGGTGAGGCTTTAGTTACTTTAATAGGGCTGCAGCCCTATCAAACTATTTTCATTTTTGAAACCTTAAATTCAAGTGATAAATTTTTTACAATGTAGAGGTTAAATTTAAAAGATTTATCAAATTTTATTTTTTATATATTTGAAAAAAGGAATTGTACATTATGAGACTATTTATTTTTAATATAAAGATGTCACAATCACGTTTAGCTCTTAGATGTAAAATAAAAAAGATAAAACTGTCACAAAATTCAAAAGAATTTACTTTGAAATTTGTGCCCAAATGACAAATTCTCACCCACTTGATTTCAAATCTAATGAATCACCCACTTAATTTCAAATCTAATGGCCTGATAATAATTATGACCTTCTTATACAAAATAAATAAATGATGCCATTGCATAAATTTCTTCAAAAAAAACATCATCATGAGACTATCCAATAGGGCGAGATCCATGAATATTTCAGAAACCCAATTATTTTAAATGGTAATAACTTGATGTCTTTCACTAATCCCAAATTCCTTCCATGCACGGCGTCTTCCAAAAAGAGCATTTACACAGTATGCTCCCATGGGAGCATAATATGCTTCCATTACTCGGTCAACAAATAAGAGAGACGAAGTGGCCAATGGAAGGAACGATAGAGAGGGTCTTTTTTGGTTGACCGGGTTCGAATGAAACAGAATGAATAAATGTGTAAAATGGTTCTCCCTGTCTCATCAAATCGTGGTCAGAAATACGCGGCCCCCTTTTCCCATCGTTCGTTGTAAGGTTGTTACCTTAGACAAATTGCACCCATTGTGCATATATATATATATATATATATATATATATATATATATATAACCAACATGTTTAAAATTGACTCGGCCAAGGTATTTGGGTTTTGGTAAAGTAACTCACCCAAGTCCAAATAATTCACTTGAGTTAAGTGTACATAAAAAAAAAAACTAAAAAAAATGCCACAAAAGGGTGAAAACTCTAAAAATCTTTAAAACCTAAAAAAGTTAAAATATAATTTCATCTCTAATTATAAAGCCAAATACATGAACTCGGCTGAGCTATTTGAAGTATTTGTATAGAGCCAAATACTTGGACTTCTTTCTTTCGTTTTCTTTTTCTTTTGTTTTTTTTTTCTTTTTTTGTTTTTGTCAGATTTTGAAATATTCAACATATAAATCTACTTTTTCAACAATTCATCTTTTGTAGTTTTCTCTCATCTTATTTTATCTTCTAATAATTATATTAATCCTTTAAACGTTTTTTGGTTTTTAAACTTTAAACGTTTTTTGGTTTTTAAAGATTTTGAGAGAGTTTTTACCCCTTTTTTAGCTCCTTTTAACCTTTTCTTTTGGGTACACCCAACTTGGCCACGTTACTCGGACTCAGCTAAAGCTCGGGTACATTAGCCAAGCTGATTTTCAATGTGTTATTTATCAAATTTCTCCTTCTTGAACTCTGCATTTGAAAAGTTTATTGTTCTTATTGATAACCTCAAACTAGGTTATGATACCACATGTGCGTAAAAACTCCAAAACACGTTGACTTTTGAGACATGAAAGGCGAAAAAAAACACAGTAAACGAAAAATAATATAATATGGAGAAAAGAAAAATCCAATGAGAAAGACATGAGGCCCTCCAACTTTCCCCATCTTTTTGTTTGGATTCCTGGCCCTTATACATTCAATCTTGGACCGAAATGACCATCCCAATCCACATAGGACATGACTATTCTCTAAATAATAGTAGGTTGTTAATAAGAATCTGCGGTTAATAGGAACTTTCCTAACTAACTATGAGGAAATACCATAATCAATGGGATTCAATGCATTATAACATCATCATCTACTACCGATAGCAAAACAATAATAAGTAGAAGTTTAGTCGGAGAAAATGAGAAATTGTTGGATTTGGCCCTACAACAAGCTGAGTTAGAATATAATAACTCTCCAAATTGATTAATTGGGAAGATTAATTTTACAATGATTTGTGATATGTCTTTATGAATTTTCATGACTTAGTAACTTTACTTGAGTGTGAGAATGTGGATCCAATCTTAACGTTTAGAGAGAGAAAGTATGTTAAAATTTTAGAAAGAGAAAGTATGTTAAAATTTTAGAGGGAGAAAGTACCAATTTTTTAAAGAGATGAATTATCTAAAAATTTTAGAGATAGAAATTATCTCAAAATTTATGTTTGAGAGAGAGAAAGTATGTTAAAATTTCAGAGGGAAAAAGTATGTTAATATTTTAGAGAGAGAGTACCAAATTTTTTTAGAGAGATAAATTATCTCAAAATTTTAGAGAGGGAGAAACTATCTCAAATTTTAAGTTTGAGAGAAACTATCATATTTTAGAGAGAGAAAGTACATGCAAATTTTTAGAAGAGAAACTATCTCAATTTTTAGAGAGAGAAACTATTTCAAAACTTTTTAGAGAGAGAACAATCTCATAATTTAATTTTTAGAGAGAAAAACTATATCAAAATATTAAGTTTTAGAGAGAGCAAGTATTTTTAAAATTGTAAACAGAGAAAGTATTCCTAAAATTTTAGTTATAAATTCTAGAAAGAGAAACTGTCAAAAAAGTTTAGAGAGAGAAATATATCATTTTTTAGATATAGACACTATTTTGAATTTTGAGTTTTAGAGAGAAACTATCTCGAAATTACAATTTAGAGACAAAAAATATATTAAAATTTTAAAGATAAAAATTATATCAAATTTAGAGGGAGAAATTATTTAAAAAATTTTAGAGAAAGAAACCATTTCAAAATTCTTGGAAAGAGAAACTATCTTGAAATTTATTTTTTAAAGAGAGAAAATATTTTAAAATTTTGGAGAGATAAACGATATCAAATTTTAGATGGACAAAGTACATGAACTTTTTAGAGATAAACTATCTTAAAAAAATTTAAAGAGAAATTATCACAAAATTTAAGTTTTAGAGAGAGAAAATCTCAAATTTTCAACTTTAGAGAGAGAAAGTATATCAAATTTTAGAGAGACTATATCAAATTTTAGAAAAAAGCTATTTTAAAATTTTAGAAAGAGAAACTATCTCAAACTTGAAGTTTTAGTAAGAAAAATCACCTTAAAATTTAAAAGAATAACTATATCAAATTTTAGAGACAGAAAATACATAAACGTTCTTGAGAAAATTACGTTAATATCAGTTATAATATCCGTTATTACGGATCCACCTTTTAGTTTTCGTTCTTACCTGGATATCCAATTTTTACCTTTCATAATGCAATTTTTTTGAAAAAAAGAAGTTTTACCCTTTTTCTGGTGTTGAACAACCGAACTCAAAAGAATTTCGTTTGTTCAAAAACCGAAAACATGACTAGTTGGTTTTCACTTCCCGCTATGGTTTCGGTTGTTGAACAACCCAAATTAGAGTTTTTGGGTATTGAACAACTGAAAGTCTAATTTTGGTTGTTGAACAATTGAAAATCAATCAAATTCGGTTGTTGAACAACCGAAATGTCATATTTTCATTTTTAGTAGTTGAACAACCGAAAATCATATGATAAAGAATGGACAACTATAGGAGAGAGATTTTGAGGTCTATCCAATAATTTAACAAACTAAACTTTCCACTTTAACCTACATACTCTCTGATAGTTTACCCTTCATATTCCCAATCTAAGGTATATATAAATAATAGATAAACATAGGGGAGAGTTTAAAGGGTAGAGAAGAGTTTAAATCCACTTAATATTTATTTATTCTCTCTCATATGTTTATCCATTCTCTCTCTATACCTTATATGTTCTCTCTTTTATGTTGATCCATTCTCTCTCTATACCTTAGGGTTTAAATTCTTTGCTTAGTTTATCCATTCTAGAGCATTTCGATTGTTCAACAACCGAATATCCATTGAATTTCTGTTGTGCTACAACCGAAAAAAGGGAAAAATAAAAAATCCAAAAAATATGTGAGAAAATTTTTTTGGTTATTGAAGAACTGAAGATTTAAAATTTTCAGTTCTTTAACAACTGAAAATTTTGAATTTTTCGATTTTTTAAAAACCGAAATCGACCTGATTTCGATTGTTGAACAACAAAAAATCCATTGAATTCAGTTGTTCAACTGCCAAAAAAAGGTAAATTGTTTTTTTTTTTTTAATTTTTGTTATGGTGTGAAAAACACCTGACAGTTAGGTAATAGCAGAAAGTATTTGGTAGTTTCGTAATAACGCAAATTATAATGGATATGTATGTAATTTTTTCAAATTTTTTAGAAGAAACTATTTCAAAATTTGTAGAGAAAAATTATATCAAATTTAAACTTTTAAAAAGAAGTATCTTAAAATTTGACAGAACTATAACATATTTTAAAGAGTAAAACTACTTAAAAATGTTTAGAAAGAGACTATCTCTAAATTTTTGAAGAGGGGAACTATCTCAACTTTTAAATTTTAAGAGAGAGACTATCTTAAAATGTTAGAAAAAAAACTATAGTAAATTTTAAAGAGTGTAAAGCACCTAAAAATTTAGAGAGAAATTATCTCAAAATTTTTAGATAGACAATCTCAAATTTTAAATTTCGGATAAAAACCATATTAATTTTTAAAGAGAGAAACCACATCAAATTTTAAAGAAAAAAACTATATCAAAATTTTCTATTATACACCTTCTCGAATTTTGAGTTTTAGAAAGAGAACGTATAAACATTTTAGGAAGAGAAATTATACTAAATTTTGTTCTCAAACAATGGACATAGAAGTGATTGCAAGAAATCCATGAATTTTGTATAGTCCATCCAAACAAGAGATCTGAAGAATCCATGACAAAAATCCTTGATATTAATAATCCACGAATTTTTTTAAAATTTTAAATATCTAAGATTCTTAATTTCCTCCTATCGAAACAGGTTCTAATAACCGTCTTGCTATTCTCCTTTTTTGTTGCTTAGTTGTGTAGGTCCTAACACTGAAAAGTGGACGGATTTATTTTATTTTTATTTTTTTTGAAAGCAAAATAGCGGACGGATTTAATTCCGCTCGCTCCTTTCGAGGAAGCGAGAGAGAGTCTTCTAAAAGTATCCATCAAAAATAATATTTTTTTAACACTTCAATCTGCATAAATAACTGGTACTTCGGAATAAAAAGGGCAGAGGAAAAAGACAGAAGATCCAAGAACTCAAAAGAGCAACCCATCTCATTCCCTTGATGCTCACAAGGCATAATCCACGCGTAGATCATACTGTAGATGAACCTGTTCCAAGTAGGCTCTGCATTGAAACTCTTCCCATGAGGTTGAGAATTGAGAGGATGATGACAACCTGCCCCAAATTCAGATGATATTTTATTCATTAGCAAAAAAATCAGTAGTTTGATAGAAATAGAAATAGTTGTTTAATTTTGGACCCAGAAAATATAATATCTCAAACACATTTTAGCATGTGACATCCACATCATGAGAAAAATATAAAATAAAATAAAAGAAAATGATTCAGGAAGAAATCCCTAGGTATGAAAAGACAACCAAATAAAAAAAATATTGAGATCAACCAACTAATAGATGGAAATCAAACGACTGAAAATTGAAAATAACAACTAATATAAACCAAAAACAAAAGATTGAGATCAACCAACTAATAGATGGAAATCAAGAGAGAGAAAATTGAAAAGAACAACTACTATAAACCAAAAGAAACCAAATCATGAAAGAACAAGAGCACAATTGGGAAACAGAAAAAATAAAACCTTAATGCAGCACGGAAAGGGATTCAAGGATGTATATCCATTTTACTCCTTTTAGTGCTCATATGATAAATCAAAATTGCCCAAGAAGGCCCTTTTCTAAAAACACATACCCACAATTCAGTAAGTAAAGGAAACAATGAACAATTAAAAAAATATTTATTAATTGATATATATAACAACAATAACTAATGGCCCAAAAAATTTTCATAAGTTTCTTATCTTAATAATCAAAAAAATTAAACAAACATTAGTTGGCTAGATATATGAAGCTTGCAAAGGAATCCCTCATAGATACGTGTACCTTGAAGAAAAGTAGCCAATCCTTTCCCCGGGAAAGAGACTTGAGAATGCCCACCATCGAATTCCACGTACAAACCATGGAGGCAACAATTTGACGTGTCACCTCTTCCGAGCTATGAAATGATGATGCCTGAAGTTTCTCTATTTTGTAGCCCAATCTGCACCAAAATCCATTCCATGTAAACCTTCACTGGAGAAGTTCTTTGACGATTGAGCTTAAAATAAACTCCAAAGAGTTAGATATCAAAATACAAAATTACAGATACAACCAAGGATGTCTTACACTGATGAAGGCAACAGGCCATGGATGAATAAGAAAACAGTCATCGCCAGAAAAAGTTTCGAAACAGCAGTAATGAAGGTGGATCCAGAGGGAAAAAAGTAAAAATAAAAGAGAAAGAAAGACAGCAAAATCCCCAGTGTCTGCTTCACATCTTTCCACAGCAATATGTCAGCAGCTGCAACAAGAGATTTACTTCCGGTTCAGGATTATCAAAGCAAAATATGCAGAAGAAACTTACTTGGAGAAAGTATACTATATAGTTCATTAGACTATGGGATTATCCATAGTACCAATTGAAGTCAGCACTCTTGGATGGAATGATGTGCAACTATGGACAGAGAGTAGGACCCAATATCAGGGTTATACCAGGTTCTGTTGGGTTCCCCTCTATCTCCACCATCACCGTGCATCATATCAATTGTTGGTGATGACCCCAATGGACTAATGTTTACCCATGGTCCAGGAGAGATGAGACTATGGTTTACTTTATCATATACTTAATAAGCTCCTTTTATTTACCCCATCCTTCTCCCACTAATATAGAAGCCTTTGATGATGTTCTTTCCGCTTTATTCTCAGCTCTCAGATTAGGATAGGACTCCAATGTCCTTTTCAGACCTTCCTGCAAGACCAGAGAAGGGCCTCAATAATCCAACTCCAAATAGGAATTCCTTTGGGAAATGTATACCGTGTTCGAGAGACTAAAACATAGTCCCAAGGGGTCATCACAGTCCAATCAAATGGACAGTGATAGAATGAGAGTAGAACCCACGACACCAGGAAACTACCTTGATGGTGGATCCCACAATCCCTCAAGCACTGTCCGTCATTTCATTGGTTGGTGATCATCCCAAATTTTCAGAGTCCAACTCATCCATGGCTTGGCTGCATATTTGTATTTCTTTAATGCAATGCGGTGCCAAAACAAACCTCAAGTGGCACGTGCAGAGTATTAGCTCTTGAACAATTGAAAGTTCTATTACAGGTGAGAAGCCTGACACGTGAAGGTGTCACCTGAGGTACACTCATTCCATACCGACCTAGTTTCCCATACATCCACTCCATTATGTGTGCAATTGGCATCACAACAGATGCAGGAACCTTAATCTTTGGCCCGTAAACCAAATGATGGACTTTAAAAAACATTTATATTGGCACAGTGAAGTTTTTCATTTATTTTTTCATTAATATACTAAAGTGGAATACCAAGAGGAAAGTATACGACAATCCAAGTGCCGATAAAAACATAGTCCATTGGAATCAGTAGCATCCAATGAAATGATGAATGGTGAAGGCGAGAGAGTGAGACCTGCCAGAAGTTAAGGACCCCAACAGTGCACCCACTCTCTCTCCACAACCATCTATCGTTTCATTGGATGGTGCCAAAACCCCATGGACCATGGTTTTCCATAGTGCTATAATAAACTTACCCTATATCCTTTCCCAAATCAAAGAGTTGCATAGGAGAAAAACGTATATACAAATGCCATCTAAATGGAAGGTGGTCATAACCCCAAATGGCAGCAGTTTTTAATTAAGGCATACTGGGTAGGAGTGTGTGCAAAAAGATAAAAATGAAAATGTTTTCTAACACAATGTCAATCATGAATTTGCAGGTGAAGAGATAGAAAAGCCACTTTTCTTTTGTCATTCTTAAATCATCTACCTTTTAGATTCTAGTAAGTTCCCAATCTGGGAAAAGTATCATATGGGCATTTTCATAGCATACAGTTGGATTGCAAAAAGAACATACTGAGAATCTACAAACTTTCTATCACAAGAACTACAAATATGGTTAATGGCAAACCCCACGTAGAGTTTTACAATTCCAGAAATGCCCATAGAAACTAAACAATTCATTAACGTATATTTACAATAAAAAAATAGCATAACCTCAAAATGACAAAACAGGTATCTGATTATCAAAATGCTAAGTAGAATAGTACATGCAGAATAAAAGGGAGTCAGAGTCCCATTGAACAGAACGCTAGAAAGCAATTACAAGGATAACAAATGGAGTAAGATAAAGCAGAAAAACAAAGAGCAAGCTTCCCTAATAACAGTAGCTATAATGCTGATGGAGGGCAAATTATTCTTATTTTTTATTTGTATTCAACTTTAAAGATGACATGTATATTATAGTGTTAGTTTTAGGAGTTATTTCTAGGGTTAATTAGTTTTTAGGAATTCCATGGTTTTTATAGTTTTTTATTTATTTCACGAATACTATTCATAAGTACTATTCACAGGCATTGTTCATAAGGGCAAAACTATTGATACAAAATTTAAGCTTAAGTTAAGATATATAGGCCATTTTAATCATTTTATGGATATGCAACGTCTTTGAACATTGAATTGGTATTATAAGAAGTGTGCAAGGGCCTTGAGAGGGTCAATGCCACATGATTTTTAAAAATTGAAAGAGGTAAAAGCTTAGAGAAGAAACATGTAGTTTCTTGCTTGTGTTTAGCTTTAGTTCATTTTGATTTTACTACTCCCTCAAATTTTCCTGCATCAAGTGGTATCAGAGAGCGATTTACAAGAAAAGTATTATAGCAGTATATGGAAGTACTGCAGCAGTGTACAAAAATACTGTAGCATCAACTTTTTTGGTGCCTTAAGTCAACAACAAAGTGGGGAAATTACATTGGGGATCTAGGGTTTACTGATTTTGGTTAAGGCTTTGCCAAAACATCCTAGATCTTGCTGATTTCAGTAGTTTTTTGTTGATTATTTGCCTAGGGTTTGTAATTTCAGCGAATCCATGACAACAAGAAGGGGCCGTAGAAGGGGGATTTTCATAGATCCACTCCATGATCCCATAGATAATAGAATTGAAGAACTGAAAGGCAAGTACAACAACAGGCGCAGCAGTTCGCAAGCCTCAATAAAAGGTAAAACAGTGATCTTTTCGCCCAAGAAAATCTCAAATATGAGTCTTTTCACTTTTACGCCCCGTATGGGGAATTGACTGATGAGATAGTGACAAAAGACCTAGATGTGGGGAACATCACTCTAGGAATTTCGATTTAGAGGATGAGATTCTTGATTTTGACATAAATCGTATCGAAAATCAGATGTAAATTGGGATCTGCCACCAATCTTCGACACATACTTTAATGAAAAACAAGATCTTGTAAAATATCTAGTCTACGATGGTGATCTTTGTGATTGAAATGATATTAGACAAGGAAAAAGAGCTCAAAGGAGAATTGATAGTTTAGGGTTACATGGCTGACGTGATGCAATTTTAACAAACTTATGTGACTAAAAATATTCTACCAACATACAATGATGTTTTCCTCGGGGGTTTCTCAATTTTAATACACAATCGTTGTGTTTTGATTAGTCCAATAACTCACAAGTCCCAGGATCATGTTTATAATATTCGAGTTGAAGAATGTTGCCGAACTGTATTCTTAGTTTATTTTTTAATTCAACTTTAAAGGATGTATATTATAGTTTCAGTTTTAGGACTTTATTTCTTAGTTTTTAATAATTCTATGGTTTTTATAGTTTTTTATTTATTTCATGATAACTATTCACAAGTACTATTCACGAGTACTATTCACAGGGGCAAAATTGTCATTGCAAATTTTTTTTGATGAATGAAAATTTAAGTTTAAGTTAAGATGTGTAGGTCAGTTTAATCATTTTATGATATATAATGTCTTTGAACATTGAATTGTTATTATAAAAGGTGTGCGGAAAGGAAGGGGGGGGGGGGGAGGGCATGAGAGGCTCAATGCCACTTGATATTTAGAAATTGAAAGAGAGAAAAGCTTAGCCTTTTGCAACCCTAGCTTGGGTGTGGAGATGAAACTTTTTGTTTCTTCGACTTAGGATTGTGTTTAGCTTTATTTCTTGTTATTTTACTGTTTCCTCAAATTTTCCTGCATCAAATGCATGTTCTATTTGTCATACATTGAATGGAGTAGACCGCAACCAATGGTCTACCTTAGAACAAACCCATAATATACAAATTATCTCGTTCTCTGATATATATGTGTGTATCTTAGGGGTAGGGGAGCTACCTTATTTATTTTGTATTGTCAATAAGCTAACATGCCCAAATACATATATGAATATCGATAGATATAAAGGAAGCGAGACTCAGCATTTCCCAGTATAGGTTAAACATGTTATGGTACATCATTGTGGGGCCCGAAATTTACCACATCGCATGAATCTGCCATTGTGAAAAACCTCAGCTCGCCGCATGTCAAAAAGGCCAAGCTCGGCATGCATTTATCAAGAGACGCCCAAAATTTGCCTAAGTACTGCCCATGCCACAATTATCAGTAGTATGCTAAATGGCAGCCAACAAAGGACATGTTGCACATGATCAATCACTGCTTGAGATGTGTCACTTGGGAAATGCTAATAGCCTAGCTGAAGTACCATACCTCCACCTGCAGCAGCTTCTAGAAGATCATGAAGGAGATCATGCCAGTTCTAGGAGAAGCTGCTTGTAGACAACGCATCTCCAAATAGGCCAAAAGAGGATGCAGGCTTTGCCAACCCAACTTTTGTGGCATCCACGATGGCAATGGTTGATAACGAGTCTCTTCAGCCCAATGATATTGAAGGGTCGATATCTGAACCTTCTGAAGCTTAGTTATTCATCCACTTCAGAAGGAGAATGGGAGATCTACCTAAGCAAACATGAGCACCAGAACCTACATCAAGAAGCTCTATGGTAGGCAAGGATCTCATCATGAAGGGAGACTTCTACTGCTATCTGTAGGATCCATTAAGCCTACAGCTCACAAAGCCAAAGAAGAACTCATTCTTCCCATAAGAATGCATAAGAAGCCCAAGAATCCTCTCTTCAGACGAGGTCTCCATTGCCCACTCTCAACAAGTTCAGCCCCTTGTCTAAGGCACGGCCTTGAGGAACAAGAAGAGGACCATCAGGATCCATTATGAAGCGACCCATACCTCATGGCCCATGGCTTATACAACTAATGCCTCATGGCTCATGTCCTATGCGTCTCATGCCTGATGGATTATGTTCCATGTGCTTATGGCTCATGGCTCATGTCTTATATGGCTTATGCCACATGGCTCATGTCCTTGTGACTTATGACTCATAGCTCATGTCTTATACGACTCATGGCTCATGGCTCATGTCCCATATGACTTACGCCTCATGGCTCATGTTTTATATGACTCATGGCTCATGTTTCATGTGACTTCTGCCCTTACAGAGTCATGTGAAAGCCAAATGGAAGGCCCCTTCATGATAAAGGTCTACTCCAATAGCACCTACCTACTTGCACATCAATTCTCACATTCCGTAGGAATACCGACTCTCCATGTCTTTCTTTGGGTGACCACAACTTCCTCGAGTGGATTAATAAACCCCAATGAGTCACTTTTGACTGCCCATAGTTGGTCCATGCTACATGACCCCAATAAGTCAAATTGATCATTTAGTAGGTCCATATAATAAGATCAAAACTGCCGGGTACAGGTCTAGGCACAATCTGGTAGAACAGCCCCCATCTTCCATCCATATCAAATTCCCCTTCTTAGGCACATGAGCCTAAGGAAGCCCCCTTTTGTCATTCAGATACGGATGTGGTCAGCCCCCTGAGGATGTCATAAGGACATATGCCCAACTGTGAGTTCATGTTTGCTTTTTTATTTTGGCTTTCATTGAACATATTGTACTAGTCCACAGGCAATGATGCAATATTATGTGATATCCTAGACACATGACGCTAAACTGCAAGGTCACAGTTGAGTCCACAACTCGAAAAATGGTGGCCTGCTTTTCTTGTAGGGGATATGGTAGTCCACATTTAGGCCCCTCCTATACAATGCCAAATTGGAAGGTGTGTTTGTCCTTATCACATGACATTAAATCGCATGATGCCCCCTCTCCTTTTATGCTGATATTGGCAATACAAGGAGATTGGTTTGCACCATGGTTTTCTTGCGAGCTGATGAGGAGCATGATTAGTAAAGCTTCTGCCTGCCTAAAAAGAGAGAACTTCTCATACAAAGAAACAAATCCGAAGAGTTACGTGAGACTCTAGTCACACGCATGTGACTATACTGAATCCTATGGTAGCCTATACCCAGAATGGAGCATTTTAATAAATGATATATGATGATGAATCCTTAGAAATAAAAGCTGCATGATGCGCACTAAGCTACTCAGAGATTACACAAACAAGCGGACTTTGGTTATACAAGTATATTGTGAGGTTGGATCATCATATAATCACACTGAAGTATATTGCAAGTTAATATTGTGAATGGGGTTCAAGTTTCATAGGACTGATGTTTTAATAAATACATATAGTGATACAACGCCACTTGCAAGTCGGTATCAGAGGAGGATTATAGGCATATATGCATGTTGAGGCTTTTGGGAAAGATTGGGCTTTATTTATTTGTACTTAAGTAGACATCTTCGAACAAACCTATAATGCAACATATGCGCATGTACGCTAGATTGATCCCACTTTTTAAATTCCTATAAGAAGTCCATATCTGATCATCACTCAGGGATCTCCTCCATTAACCCAAAATAAGTTGAATTTGTTAACACTTCAAAAAAAAAACAAACCAAAATAAGTTGAATGTCACACTTAGCGTTATGTCGCACATGCAAGCTGTGAGAGGGCATCTGTTTGGGTGTGTTAGCAATATCAAAGTAGTTAGAATTTCGGAATGCCTTGCGAATAGCGCATTGTACACTTGTACATCAAATTTCATACGATAGAGTGATTTGAAGTGTGTTCTAAATGTTTGTTGTGAGCTACAGGACTTGTCAATAGCCTTCCTAGTGAACATTAAAAAAATGGAGCAAATGGTGTCTGTATGTTCCAAACTTGATGAATTGCTTTAAAACGGACATTTAAGCTCCATTTCCAAATTTCATAGAATTTGTTGGGGTTTGTGATAGCATGTAAATATATTAAATTATAGTGGATTGTACACTTCAATGGGAGCATACTGTGGTTGTCTAATCTAAGGTTGGCCGGTCAATGGCCCGAGTCACGTCCAAAGCCCTTACCCCTAGGCATGTGGTACTACTGTTGAGGGTTTCTAAATGGTCATGCCTTGTTGAAGTTGGAGAGATACTCTAAGACGTTGTTTGTAGACTGAGAGAGTTGTGTGGTCTCCTGTATGTAGATGTAGGCTTGTGAGAGTAAAGGCCAAGTCCTCAATAAAACTTCCATGGCATGTACATATGACAACAACATTTTTTGGAAGCAACCTTTTATAGAGGAAAACGTGTACTTGTGCATAAAAAGAGCCCCCTTGCACTATAATGACATGTGCATTTTGACTTGCTCTTAAGGAGAGAAAATGTAATCCACATACTAAGAGTCTAGGACTATGATTCTAATATTTATTGGTCAACTTTGACTAGCCAATCATGAATCTCTACATATTTATTGGTCAACTTTGACTAGCCAATCATGAATCCCTACATTTGACTATGAATAATGGGTCTTGTTGGATTTATTTAAAGGACAGTTGTGGATCATGGATCGTGGCACGAGTGGATTGCCATTGACATCACTTGTTTTTTACCGATTTTGGTAACTTCTAACTCCTAAGTAGAATCTTTGTGTGTTCTATATATTTTTTTTAAGACTCTAAAAATATGTTTTAAACTAATATATGTTTTGTGATTTAACAATATTTTCTTCAGAATTTTAAAATTGTTTTTAAAATGCATAAAAACCCCTAAAGGGTATTTCTGTAATTCTTAAATAAGAGGGTATTTTAGAAAATATTTTAAACAGGTGGGATGCATGTGGTTGGAGTGGGGGAGGACTAAGGACCAGCCCCCACATGAGTGGAGCCCACATGGGTGGCACATTGAGCCCACATGGGCCACATGCCCCACTAAGTCGGATGCCCCATTAATTCTTTATTTTGGATATTATTTTAAGGGTGTTAATTTTAAAAGGGACCAAATATCTAGGCGAGTTTATCTTAATGTATTTTCTCAGTGAAAATCATTTCATTGGACATGTTTTTTTTTGCGATCTAGATTTTCTTTGACCAAATTTGAATTATTTTGAATTCCTTATTATCCTTTTGTGAGAGATAAGGAATCCTAGATAATTCTAGATAAGTTTGCACATAAAAATTTGACTGGTCAAAGTCTAGATAAATTAAAAGTAGATATGGGTCAAATCTCAAGGGTTAAAGTTCTCAAATATTTACTCTAGATCATGATGGCTGATCTTAGAGATGGATGGCTCAGATTTTTTTTCTCTCTCACCTCGCTGATTACCTAGAAATTTTGGATAATGCTGAATTGTAGTCTTATTAGGACACCCTAGGGCCCTTGTGGCCTATAAAAGGAGGGGGGACCTCCCCTCATTCTTTACCCCCAAATTTCATTATGTCATATCTCTCTCTCTCTCTCTCTCTCTCTCTCTCTCTCTCTCTCTCTCTCTAAGGTGGCACGTCTCTATAAAAGGTGGCATGCCTATTAAAGGAGGGGGGGGACCTCCCCTCATTCTTTATACCAGATCGTTTTCTCTCATCTTTCTTCCTCCATGCCACCCTCCCTCCCTCCCGCTCTCTCTCTAAAAGGTGGCATGCCACCCCCCATAAGTGTCTGGGGTTGCGTGCACCTCAAAAGAGAGTTGCGTGCACCTCAAAAGAGAGCTAAGGCGAGGCAACACCTGCTCCTAGTTTTAAATAGGGGAGGTGTCACTTTAAGGCATACCCCAAGGCTTAGAAAGGAGTTTAATAAAACCCTAATTGTGACCCGTGCTCTCAGCCCCATAGTTTCTAGATAAGGGTGTCCCAGAAGTGCTTCTAAAGCTAATATTCATGGATTTAGCGATTTCTAAACAGGTACACCATCTGTTAAGTTATCAGGTGTGGGGTAATGCTAAGCCCCTAAGGGGGCAACCATTGCCAAAAGTCAATAAGCCTTCCCTCAGTTATATAATTCATTTTCTGTTGTTTCCCTTTTTTCTCATTATTTTTTTTTTTTTTTTTTAGTTTCAATGAAATTTATTTTGGTAGTGAGGTTTAAAGATCCTAGGATGTACTAGGTTTATTTTTTATTGCATCTGTGGCATTTGTTAGTAGAATTTCTGGTAATTAAAAAAAATTAAATTTATAGCCTGGAATTCTCTATAGCCAATCCTCTTAGAATTTAGATGACGTTTACTCATGATTAAGAAAGTACACTAGAGCTATATTTTCGACAAGCCGCTTTGTTGTGCTACAATAGGCTGTCAAAATGGAGTTCATAACGAGCTTAAAAAGGAGAATGTAGAGACCTCTAATAAATATGAAAGTAGACTTAGGTGGGCTGGCCATGTGCAGCGTAAACTTAATACAACACCTGTTAGGTGTGACTCGGTTCAAATGGAAGGCTCTAAAAGAGCAAGCATAGGTCCAAAAGGGCATGGATATAACTTTTGGTCTTACTGAGGGCACGACCCTCTCAAGAGAAGAATGGAGGAACATGATTCATCTAGCAAATAATTGGGATAAAGCTTGTATGACGATGTTGATAATGACTGAAAAATGTATTGGGAATGCGAATCTGCAGTTGACGTTTATGTAATTCGACAAAGATAAGGGGTCCAAATAGTCAAATATAGATTATCAGTTTCAGGTGGCAGACAGTGGATTGTGTAGAACAAGCTCACAACAACTCTTCTAGACCATGGTATTGACCACCAATCAAGCTGAAATATTGTGGGCTAATAGATTAAAACTTTTGCCGGATTCAAAGTTTTTGAACACCTATAAGGGGGTTAGTCGAATTAATCTTTGTCCTGTACCAATTTCATGTAGAATAATGCAACACGCAAAGTGGGCTCCACCAGACATAAAAGGTGGATCAAAATTTTTATATTGAAGTACTGAACAAAGGATTTGTGGGCTAGTATAGAGATGTATAAAGACACGAGTTAAAATTTCATGAATTTTTTATGCTAATGAGGGAGTTAAACTCAGCTCACTGCCAGACTGTAGTTTGTAAGATAAGTTGTGTTCACAATGAACTTTTGTGCTAATGTTAAACAATCAAATTTATGATTTTTGGGCTCAAGATTGCCAAGAGATGGTCTTAGAATGATCTAGATACCTTAGATGAGGTTTCCAAAATTTGATTGATCAATTTTGGTTAGGATTTAATAATCTATGAGATTAGACCAAGAATAAAGAAAGTTACCATTTTTGGCTTCAACTTTGAGATTCTTTTCCGCGTTGAGAGAGTTCTTAATGCTGGCATCTTATCAAAGGTTTAGCCAACTTGTAATCTAACATAATTCTTGTGTTCTATAGTTCTGTAGCTTGATACAGATTATAAAAGCTTCTTCCACATCTACTAGATTAGCATACCTCCACAAGGAGTTTAGTCCATTGATATTGCTAAATCCAAGTACCATGTGTGGACCACAAGTTCTCTCCTACAAAGCTTGTCAAGTGGGACCTCCCTTATTCCTGGTAGCAGCAATCAGCTCAGCTACTTTAAAAGACTACAACTTGTCACATCATCTCAATCTTCAAAGTTGCAATGAAGGGTCACTCCCTTATGTAAAGAGAACTCAATATTGTAACCTTGCAATTGGTTGGAAACTTTTTATGTGGTATTAAATCTGGACCCCTCTTTGTTCTACTTTCTCTGATGCGCGCTGGTAGAGTGGTGAACTTAGGGGAACTTTAGGCTATTAGTTGAGATTGTTTTGCACATTGCTTTGAAGGATGTGGTGAGGATTCACCATGCACATGATAGATTATTAAATGACTTGTTCGATTGAAATTGAGACTTGAGACTTGAGCCATTTAGTGCATTAATTATCTTCTTTGTTTTTTTTATGTCATAAACTTTTGGTTCTTGGAGTTTAAACTTTGAAGTTGGACGTTATGTAATATGTACATGTGATTGTGAACTAAATTAAAATAGTACTAGGTAAATCACAAATTTATGTTGTCCTAAGTATTGTTATTGTTTTTTATAATTTTTTAATTTATTGACTGCATTGGAAGCGATTGCTTGCAGAGGGAAAAATCATGGCCATATAGATCATCAGAAACCCAACCGCATTGAGACCACATCCTCAATTTTAAAATACTGATATAAAGATATATTGAATATCTTTGACACGATAGCATGATATTTTTATGATACTTAGATGTCACAAACTATAAATTCCATATATATAACTCAATAATCTACAACTCACAACCCTGCAAATTACAAAGATTAATGTTAGAGTGAGTTGTGATTTACTAATTATGTCGTTTCTTTTCTAAAAAAAGATACCTTTTGTGATATCTTGATCATCAAGTAAGGGTGTTTGTGGAAATATTACTAAAAGACAAAGGGTACTTTTTATGTCTTTATAAGGGGTAAAATTGAAATTTTATTAAAGGCCAATGTTGTTCTACAAATAAAGTTTCAAGGCACTAACTTTCAAAATACCATTGTACTTTGTAAAAATTTCAAATTTGTCTTAATGACTAAGTTACAAGGTAAAATAATTTTTTAAACAAAAAGTAATGATTCTTTGATAAATACACCCATTACAACTCATTCTAAGATTAACCTTTATAATTTTGGGGGGTTGTTTACTCTGGATAAACTTGTATATATATATATATACATATATGGAAAACACTATGCAACGCCTATAGGTGAAAATGAATAGTGATTTCACTTACCCTCATCACTGTCCAAAGTTCATCGCGCGATCACAATTGTCCGATAGTGTTTCATTTTTCATTTTTTTTTATAAATCAGAATGACTTGAAATTTGGAGCATGTGTTCATAAAAAACAGCAGGTATTTTGGTCAATTAGTTTTATGGATAATTTTTTTAATATTTTTATTAGATGCGCCTCAGTAAGTTGTACATACCCTCAAAATTTCAAGTCATTCCAATTTCTAGAAAAAAAATGAAAAATGAAATACTACAGGACAATCGTGATCGCACGATGAAATTTAGACTATGATGAGGTTAGACGAAATGACTATTCATTTTCGCTTATAGGTATTGGAAAGACTTTTCCTATATATATATATATATATATATATATATATATATATAGTAGTGCTATTACTACTACTACGTTCTACCTATAGTAGTAACTAACTAACGTTGGTCTATAGTGTACTACCAACCGAACGGTCCTTCCC
>NW_006498062.1:2966287-2982107 GCF_000471905.2 Amborella trichopoda | reverse complement strand
GTACGTTAAACTTTTAAGTTCATACTACTACGTACGAACTAGCAAGAAGGAAGGACGAACTAACGTAACCACCTACGTATAGTAACGAAACTACGACTACTCTCTCTCTCTCTCTCTCTCTCTCTCTCTCTCTCTCTCTCACGAGCGCCATGTACTGATGCACCGATTATTATAGGTTTTATATATCCACAAGCAAAGCATATCAAGACATTGAGTGCACTTTACCATGAACATTGACCGAATAGTGAAGCTGGTAATTATTGATTGATGAATTCGGAGCAGCCATATGGAATACAACATCTGCCCCTCGACAAGCTGCAAGGTAGATTTTAGTCTCAAAAGATGCAACTACAAGAGTCCATGAAATTGTTGTAGGCAGCATTATAGAAAACACTCTATAAATACTCATTTGCCAAATAAGCTAACATTGATCAACATAATTAATTACACCACAATGATTATTAAAATCAGCAAAAAGAAATTCCAGAGCTCCCACTTTTCTTAAAACAACAAAGGCATACAACTCATGCCAATGACAGATGAGTAAATTGGTCAATTGATGCTCGCTCAGGACATATCTTAAAATTATATATTTCTTGGTCCAATCACATAGTTTGCTTTGTCATTGTTAAAATCTTGGAAAAAATTCATCCCCTGAGAGCCATGACATTATTTTTCAGTTGGCAGTTGCATTACAAAACAAGTTCATTTCAACCAAACCAAAGATAATTAAAAGGTGTGGAATGTCATAGCAAGAACAGAAGAAAATACAAATGTAAGGACAGCAATACTGAGAGACTTCTATAAATTGCTAAATCAATTGATAGTCCTTTACGGGTTTGTGCATATTTCTATACACACTTGTGGACATTTAAAATTTCTATAAGAATTCAAAGATTGATTTTGAAAGGACATCGAAATCGGCTCGTAAAGCATATCTAATCCAGATGAATTTTCATAATCATAATACTTTGTGCTCTTTTTTACAGTACAATAAGCACGAATTGGGATATTAAAATTGAAACTTCATTTGCGTTCTTTCGCTAAATAGTGGGAATTACACTGCACGCACCGTCCAAAATTGTAAAGCATAAATCCTGAGGTTCTGATTCCGGGATCGGCGAATCGAAGCTATTCTAAAGATCCTTGTATTAGGGATCGATGCCCATACGATCTCAAAGGTAGGGGTCGAGGTCCATGTGTCTTGGGTTATATAGGACCAAGAATCATTATATAAAGATGTGAGACCTATACGTAAGAAGTAAAGTTCCCAAAGGCATTTTTTTTAAGTTTCCTAACTTGGGGAGCACATCAATAAAAGTGATCCAGCACATTATGGAGAGAAGAATAACTTTCATAGGAGCGAACTCCACTTTCTAGAGTACAAATTCCTCAAGTAGGTTGGAATAAGGATCCGTGGCTTTAAAATGTAGCTCCCGGCGTTGTTAACCAATAACATGTAGGCCTAATCTTCTATGAAATAAGTAAGGAACTTTAAACTAATCCATTGTTCCTTATATTAATATAGTAGATAGATCATTTCACTAAAAAAAATTATGAAATTCTAAATAGTTATGTATAAATATATATAAACCAACACTATTCTAAACAAAAACAAAAAATGATACATAAATCAACATTACATATACAAGGAATAATTGAGTTGTTAGTATTGCTTTCTAAAAAAGAAAATAAAGGTGAGTACTCATTATTAAGGATAGCGAGCAATTGTTTATTGATGTAAAATTATCACAAAATATCACAATGATGTAAAGTTATAATAAAATCATGAAACATTAGTGGGTGATGATTAATGTTGTTGTGTGGGAAGGGGGGGTAGAGCAACGTGCAAACCTTGGCTTTGCAATTTACCGTCCAATATCAAGATTTTACAACCACTTGAAGGGGGGAGAGAGAGATATACCATCATTCCACACTTGCGATCTCAAATTGGTGGGATCTGAATGCCATATGTGCGATGTTTGTGTTCTGTTATTTTGGAATCTAAGTACCAATACACTATGGAACACGAAGCATAAGACTAGGGAACTAGATCATGCAATGTTCAGGAATGTGAAATTAAATTGTAAGACACTCATTCATTTATAAGATGAAATGAAATCCTGAAAACGCTAAATTGAGTTTCAGATTGTATTGGCTCTGAGATCGAGAGAATCGAGATTCTGCAAAGGATCGCCAAGCAACAAAGATCCCGGTAACTATGGTTTTGACTCAGATGTGCTATACTTACGGCCCAACCCAAACCAAAAGAAAAGGGAAGCCTCAGACATTATCTCTACTTCTAATTGAGAGAGAATCTAGATCATATTCTCACCTACCCACAAAATGGGTTAACAAAATCAACTAATGAAGCTAGACAAGTACGTGTACTGTCATCAAAACTTAGGATTACAGATCAATATAGTAGACGAATTTATTAGCTATTTTCATAAAAAAAGTAAGAAAATAGAACAATAAAGCTTTTTAAGAGTCTAGTTATTTTTATTCCAGACCAATCATAAGAAGGCTTGACCTACACAAATTTATTGCAAGGAAACAGGAAAAACGAAATGCTCGAAACCTCTCTAATGATTCACAATATGACGTGACAATGACATGTTTCTGATGTGACCTCCCAGAGTAACAAATATTATGTGACTACCTTTGTGATGTAAAAATAGCAATGAGCACAAGAAGTGATTTGTGTAGGAGTGATTACATAGCCTTTGTTACTTTTAGCAAGAAGCACAAAGGACACTATGGAGAATTTAGTTATACTCGAATCTAAACAATCAATTAACTCCAATATACGTGAACTGAGTGTTGTAGGATTGAGTCGACACTACATATATGATAATGTATGAGCTGATTAATTGTTTTTTTTTATGTCAGTTAAATAAGATGACGTCCATGAATTTAAGTGGTCTCCCTCAAAGCAATGTAGCCATTGATTCTTTTTCAAGCTCTCAATCCAAGATACAATCTGTGACAACAACAGAAGCTTGATAGTTTGGAAGGGGAAAACCCCAAGAGATTTACCAGATTACAAACATGAGTCACTAAAACATGAAAAAAAAAATTCCGGTTTGGAAGTAAAAAAATGCAATCGGAGTAAGGGTAAATTGTTTAATTATCAGTTAATATACTAAAATTGATATATTTTTTCTCCATGTGAAATAAAGATGTTGAAGATCCGAATAGCCAAAACCCCAATTCTATCAATCACCGAATATCACACATTAAATACCAAATATGTAAAATCAATAATCGTATAATAAGCTCAAGGATCGTGCGCAACAATTTAAGAAAATAAATTAGAGATGGAAAACATTGTTATGAGAGAAAACTAGATCGACAAACCAGAACACCAATTTAACGTGGTTCACCCCGTAGGGCTACGTCCACGGGCAAGCTGGCAAGTATTCTACTATCAAAAGAGAAATTTACAAGGGGATACATAGTTACCTCAAAAGGAGAAAATTGATTAAAAAAAATCACCAAAAATACCTTCTTTGTAATAATCCAAAAGAACACGACTTACCGACTTCACTTTGGATGACTCAAGAACATGAGCAACACAAGCTCATACCGTTTCTCTCAAAAATAGGACAAGAAAAACCTTATTTACCTCCTTCTCTTTCTCAACCTAACCCAAGGAAGCCCTAGCCCCTTTTAGAGAGAGAAGAACTCAAAAGAAGAAGAATCATGTAACCCAAAAAACCCCATATTTGGCTTTCATACAACCACCTAATTGTAGTGACAAAAAAGCCCCCAAACAAATGGTAAAAGACTAAAAGACAAAAGCATCCAAAAGGTGATTTTTCTGTCACCATTCAACAATCTCCACCTTGATAGTAAATCACATACTTGCCTTGCTAATAATCCCTTTTTTACTTTATCATAAAGCCTAGAGAAGTTAGGCTCCATTGCAACTTCTCTACTGGAATTGTCTTCGTGAGCATATTTGCTACGTTTTCCTTAGTTCCAACTTGCACCAACCGAACCAAACCATCTTCGACAACTTGTCGAATATAATGGTATCGAATTAGTATATGCTTGGTCCTCTCTTGTGATAAACGGGATTCTTAGCCAAATTAATGACACTCATATTATCACAAAGTATTTCCATGGACTTAGAATTGAGACCCAATTCTCCCATAAGGCCTTGAAGCCAAACCGCTTCTTTGCTTGCGCCAGTTGCCACCATGTATTCCGCCTCGGTGGTGGACAATGCCACCGTTGATTAAAGACATCCAACTTACCGGTCAATTTTCAAACTTGAAAATATAGCTGGTAGTTGATCTTCTTCTATCAAAATCACCGGCATAATTTGCATCAACATAGCCTTGTATCTGCCCCGAGCCTTTGCTAAACGTCATGGCATAATCGCTTGTGCCTCTCAAATAACGAAGCACCCATTTTGCACCTTCCCAATGAGCATTTCCGGGATTTGCTATAAAACGACTCAAGACACCAACCGGATATGCTATGTCCAGTCTAGTACACACCATGGCAAACATTAGGCTTTCCACGGCACATGCACAAAGCACCTTAGCCATATTCTATTTTTGTTCCACGGTGTTCGGACTTTGCTTGGAAGACAACTTAAAATGTGGAGCTAATGGAGTCCTCACCAGCTTTGCTTGCTCATGCCAAACTTTTCAAGCATCTTTTCCACAAAGCTCTTTTGTAAAAGTGACAAAGTCCCACTCCATCAATCTCTTTGGATTCCAATTCCAAGTATTTGTTTTGCCAGCCCGAGATCTTTCATTTCAAAGCTCTTGCTCAAAGATGCCTTGAGCTCATCAATCCTAGTCTTATCCTTGCATGCCAAAGCATATCATCAACGTACAAAACTACGATTAAATAAGAACCACCATAAAAAACTTCATATAAACACAATGGTCATAATCACTCCTATGATATCCAAGACCAATTATAAACAAGTCAAAAGTCTTGTACCATTGTTTTGATGCTTGCTTGAGTTCATATAAGGATTTCATCAACTTGCACGCTAACCTTTCTTTTCCCTTTTTAAGAAATCCTTCCGGTTGTTGCATGTACACTTCTTCTTCAAGTTCACCATGTAAAAATGTCGTTTTTACATCCATTTGTTCAAGCTCCAAATCATGCAATACAACAAGCCCAAGCACCAATGTTATGGAGTCTAACTTGACAACCAGGGCAAATATTTCAAGAAAGTCAACACCTTCCTTTTGTGCAAGCACCTTTGCAACTAGCCATACCCTATATCTTTCCAAACTTCCATCAATCCCTTTCATGATTTTGAACACCCACTTGCAACCAACCGCTTTTCTACCATTTGGCAACTCTATCAAATCCCAAGTCTTTTTCTTAGGAAGAGCCAACATTTCATCTTCCATAACCTTCTTCCAAGATATGGAATCATCCCCTTCCATAGCTTCTTGGTAAATGCTCAATTTTGCATTCATAATAACCAAAGCATATAGTACTTTCGGATCCACATAGTCACTAAACCGCTCAAGTGGACGAATTACCCTTGTAGATCTTCTTGTTATGGATGGTGCAACTTCTCCATGGGAATCACTTGGTTCTCAACTTGCTCTTATTCATCAAGGACTTCTTCATTAATACATGTGGGTGCTTCTTCCGACAAATGGGCTTCAGTAGATAATGGAACATAAGGTTGAAAATCAATTTCTTGGGTGTCATATGGTGGTGCATTGTATTTTATTTCTTTTATAGATGACTTCTCAAGGATGGTATGCGTGTTCACTCTTAAATAAAAGAGTGATGCATTTTTGACCTTTAAGCATTTTAAGGCTGAAGTTGAGAAGAGTACGAGGCGCCACATCAAAACACTTCACACCGACAATAGGAAGAAGTACAATTCCGATGAGTTTACAAAATTTTGTAAAGATAAAGGAATCATGAAGCATTTCACCACGGTTTACACTCCCCAACAAAATGGTGTTGCGGAAAGGATGAATTGCACTTTGATGGAGCGAGCAAGAAGCATGCTGAGCAATGCCGGATTGGAGCAAGAGCTACGGGCCGAAGTCGTGATGATGGCTTGTTATCTCATCAATCGATCACCTTCGGCGACTTTGGGGGAGAAAACACCCCAAGCGGTATGGTCCGGAAGCTCTTGTAATTATTTCGATTTAAAGATTTTCGGTTGTGATGCTTATGTTTTAATTCCTAGCTGCCAAGGAAATAAGCTTGAACTAAAATAAAAAAAATACAATTTTGTTGGGTATAACAAAGGTGTGAAAGGATATTGGTTATGGGATCCTAGTGCTCGAATGATAGTTACAAGCCGAGATGTGCTTTTTGATGAGTCATCCGTATTGACAAGAGGTTAGGAAATGAGATTAAAAAAACAAAAGAATCTCATGATGACACCTCTTGTCAACACGGATGACTCATCAAAATGCACATCTCGGCTTGTAATTGTCTTTCAAGCACTTGGATCCCATACCGGTATCCTTTAACACTTTTGTTATACCCAACAAAAATGCATTTATTTGATTTTGGTTCAAGCTTATTTCTTCGGCAACTAGGAATTAAAACATAAGCATCACAACCTAAAATCTTTAAATCGAAATAATCACAAGAAGTTCCGGACCATACCTCTTGGGGTTTCTTCTCCCTCAAAGCCGCCGAAAGCTATCGATTGATGAGATAACAAGCCATCATCACGGCTTCGGCCCATAACTCTGGCTCCAATCCGGCATTGCTCAACATGCTTCTTGCTCGCTCCATCAAAGTGCGATTCATCCTTCCGCAACACCATTTTGTTGGGGAGTGTAAACCGTGGTGAAATGCTTCATGATTCCTTTATCTTTACAAAATTTTGTAAACTCATCGAAATTGTAATTCTTCCTATTGTCGGTGCGAAGTGTTTTGATGTGACGCCTCGTACTCTTCTCAACTTTAGCCGTAAAATGCTTAAAGGCTAGAAAGGCATCACTCTTTGAACACCCATACCTTCCTTGAATAGTCATCTATAAAAGAGATAAAATACAATGCACCACCATAAGACAATCTGGATGAGGGCCTCCATAAATCTGAGTGAGCATAATCAAGTATTCCCTTGCTTGTATGGCTTCCAACTTTGAAAATTCGTCTCTGTTGTTTTCCATAGACACAATGCTCACAAAATTCGGATTCCCCAAATTTTATGGTGGGAATTAGTTTCCTCTTCATCAAAATCTCCATACCCTTTTCACTCAAGTAGCTCAACCTCCTATACCATAAGCATAGTGGAAGATCGTTACTCTCCACTACCGAAGTTGTCGCATCATTAACAATGGAGCTTCCCAATAGCTTATACAAGTTCTCAACACCCTCGATCACAACAAGAGCACCCTTAGATACTTTGAGAACTCCTCCTTGTCCGGTGAATTTATAGTCATGGGAATCCAATAAAGAAAGATAAATTAAATTTTCCTTCAAGTCTGGTACATGTTGAACATGCTCAAATGTATGGATACTTTCATCATACATCCTTAATTTCACTGTGCCAATCCCAAATATTCTATCCTTGAATTGTTTCCCATCAACACAGAACCACCATCACATGGTTCATATGAACTAAACCACGACTTGTGTGGACACATATGATGCGTAACACCACTATCCAAAATCAAATTTTGATGGAATTCAGAATTGTTACCCACGATATAAAACTCTTCTTCAATAAAATCGGATGTATATTCTTCAACTTGATTCACCTCATTTTTGTACTCATTGGCTCCGTTGCTTTTTCGAACTTATGTCCTTTACCTTTTGTACAATCTTTTTCATATGTCTCGCTTCACCACATCCCCAAAAAACAAACTTGTGCTCTCGGCCTTTAAACTTAGATCGACCTTTCAACTTAGATTTAGAAAAATTTCGAGAGGAATTACCTCTCTCAGTTGAACGACCCCTTGAAAAATGCACTTTCGATTCTGGTTCTCCAATAGATGCCTTTTTTCGGAATTCATGGGCAAGCAAAGTACTAGTCACCGTACATAAGTCAAGTGAACCTTCTTTAATGCAACTTAATGTTGTCACTAAATTATCATAAGATTCCGATAAAGTACATAACAAACTTACCGCCTTGTCCTCATCTTTCATTTTTTTCATCAACACTATCAAGTTCACAAATTATGTTATTGAAAGTGTTCAAATGATCGGAAACTTTTGTCCCTCCTTTTATCCTTAAAGTAAACAATTTTCTCTCTAATAGAATACGATTCGTAAGAAATTTGTTTTTCCAATTTCTCCCACAAGCCCTTTGCCGTCTTCTCTCCCACTATATTGAATAAAATCATATTTGCTAAGCACAATTGAATTGTAGCCATATCCTTGAGGTCAATTTCCTCCCAATCGTAAAGTTTCATAGACTCCAGCTTCTTTTCCTTTCCGAGTAATGCTTTGTATAATCCTTGTTGGACAAAAAGATCATGAACTTGAACTTTTCATATCTAAAAATCATTTTGTCCATCAAATTTCTCCACCTCAAACCTGTTACTCGCCATTTGCCAAAACATATTGCACAAAACCTAATGCTCTGATACCACTTGTCGAAGATCCGAATTCTCGAAACCCCAATTCTATCGATCACCGAAAATCACACATTCATTACCAAATATGTAAAATCGATAATCATATAATAAGATCATGGATCGTGTGCAACAATTTAAGAAAATAAATTAGAGATGGAAAACATAATTATAAGAGAAAATTAGAGAGACAAACCGCAACACCAATTTAACATGGTTCACCGTGTAGGGCTACGTCCATGGGCAAGCCGGTAAGTATTCCACCATCAAACGAGAAATTTATAAGGGGATACAGAGTTACCACAAAGAAAATTGATGAAAAGACATCACCAAAAATACCTTCCTTGTGATCATCTAAAAGAACACGATTTACCCCGCTTCACTTTGGACGACTCAAGAACATGATCAACACAAGCTCATATCATTCCTCCCAAAAATAGGACAAGAAAAACCGTCATTACCTCCTTCCCTGTCTCAACCTAACCCAAGGAAGCCCCAGCCCCTTTTAGAGAGAGAGGAACTCAAAAGAAAAAGAATCATGTAACCCAATACAAGCCACCTACTTGTAGTGATAAAGAAGCCTCCAAACAAATAGTAAAAGATAAAAGCATCCAAAAGGTTATTTTTCTATCACCATTAAACAAAAGATACATAAATCAAGTCCTAAAATCCGAAATGCAAGTGGTTTTGGCAATCATGGCGCATAAAAAGGGGGGGAAGAAGGAATGGATAATGTAAAATATGACCCTGAAAAAACCCAAAACAAAACAAAGGGCAGATAGGCATTTATATCAACCAAATTCACTCAATGTTTTTTGTACTTGCTCTATTAAAACATCAAGAAACCAATTGATGGAACCCAAAGTAAAGAAACAATGATCTCTTAGAGATGAGATAGCACGAATAAAACAGTGATTCTTTAAAAATCACAGAAAAAACTGGAGTTGAAAGTGGAAATGGGGAGTACCTTGAAGGACTTGGGCTTTATCACAAAGATCCACGGAGACATACAGGGCTCTTCGAGATCGCAGGGATTGGCCAAGAATTGAGTCCTCTTCTCCATCATCAAATTGGATAGAAGTGGGGAGATCAGCGATTTGAACTAGAGACCACTTGGGGGATGCTAAAAGCATAGAAACCAAATGCCGAGCAGCGAATCCCCTTCCCCCAGTAACAATACAGCACAGACCCTCCATTCTCTCTCTCTCTTCGCTCTCTCTCCAAATTCTAATTCTGGTTTTTGAATCTGTGAAAGGCAAATGCTGAAAGAGGAAAAAAAAAAAAAGAAAAACCTCAATAAACAGAAGTTGAAAAGGAAAATTTACGGAAAGGCCAAGATTTGTGAAAATAAAATAGACGCCCCATCTTAAATACTCGTCCGGAAAGTACGAGGAAATCTCCATGATCACCCTAAAATTAATTTCCAACTGTAACTATAAATTTTAAACTAAAAAAAATGGAACTGGTCTTACATGTTGGTGAATATTTTTTTCTGGGGTAAAATAAATAATATAGATAATTTGTTACAATATACGTTATTTTTAGAGGTAGAAATTTTTTTTTTTTCATAAACATAATATTCAGGTTAAGATGATCCATGTAAAGATTTTTCAATGCTTGAATTGTGATGTTGGATGAGTTATGAAGTGAAGCTCTACTTATTTTGATACAGTGTGCAGCTCAATCAAACCATTTTTCCAAATTACGGACAAGTAATATTTACCCATAGAAAAAGTTAAAATAACGTCTAGGTCCTATAAAAATAAAAATAAAGCTTCATCTTAAATCTCACAAAAAATTGTAAGTTTCAAGGTCGAAAATCCTTCAAATCAATCTTCTTGATCTTGACCATTGTGTGTTTGAAAAAATATTAGGATTTCAGAGCCTAAGAAGTGTATTCTGTAGCATGTTATCTATGACAGTCAGTTTTTATGTCCTTATGGATATACGAGATCTGTGCCATTCTTTGAGTTACAAATTTCATAATTAATCAAGGAAATAGATTTTAGAGCCATCATAACAATTATCTATGCTAGAAGTATTTATGAATAAAGTTTTAAAACCCTAGGCCTTATGAAAATTGCAGTTTTTTCAAAATTTTGTTTTGATCTTATGTAAGTCTTCCCTTTTCGTGATTTTTTATTTTTGTTTTGCTTAAATATCATATAGGTTTTTTATTTTATTTCTAAATTTGTTTGAATGCTAGGGCTGTCTGATTGGCTAGATACCAAATAGCCCCAATTCTAGATCAGTCCAATCTTGCAAACATTAAGCTGTCCAAAAGTTGGGGTAGTTCAATATTTCAATCATCATAACTCTCCATAATACATGAATCTTTTCGTAAAAAACAAAAGAGAGGAAGCTAAATATTATTATTTTTATGATTGCAATGATATATGGGCTTGAGGCTTTGGTTGGCTTTGGTATGGTTATTTATGAAAATAAAATAAACACCCAATCTTAAAGCCTCAAGCCAATACCCATACCAAAGCCTCAAGCCCATATTCATTGTTGATCAAACCCCAAAGCCTCGAGCTATTCCGACAATGGAAACTTTGATAACTTTCATTCCATTCCTGTAAGCCATAAAACAACAAGAAACATGGAAACTTTCACTTTCAACCATAAGACATTTTATTCCATTCATGTAAGCCAAAATTTCTTATATATCGCATAACAACAAAGTGATACAACCAATACATGAAATTAATCACAATGAGGAACTTTAATTCCCAATTTTTTAGCACTATTTAGATAACAAAAATATATATATACAATGTAACTAAAGCAAAAATTCAAATTCTACACAGCACTTGAAAAACATAACCTCTTCATAGAACCAAAAACAAAAAAAAACAAAGTAAAATGATAGTATATATTATATTAATAATTCTTTCAATTGCATCTATTAAGGCAAAAAAAAGATTTGAATCATTTTCTTTTTTTAATTGAGGGAATACTATAGTAGGAAAAAAAACACAATCTTTGGACACCTATAATACAAAAGTTTATCAGCTATTGATTGATTGCTGAACATAGAGCATTGTTTTCCTCAAGCCTCAAGCTAATCCAACAAGAAACATGGAAAATTTGATAGCTTCATTCCATTCATGGAAGCCATAAAACAACAAGAGACATGGAAACTTTCACTTTCAATCATAAGACATTTTATTCCATTCCTGTAAGCCAAAATTTCTTATACATCGCATAACAACATAGTGATACAACCAATGCATGAAAATTAATCACAATAAGAGACTTTAATTCCAAATCTTTGAGCACTATTAGATAAAAAAAAATACACAATGTAACTAAAGCAAAAATTCAAATTATACACAGCACTTGAAAAACATAAACTCTTCACAAAACCAAAAAAAAAACAGGATGATAGTATCTATAATATTAATAATTCTTTCATTTGTATCTATTAAGAAAAAAGAAAAAAAAAAACAGATGAGCATTTTTCCCTACTGTTACAGTAAGATTTTTTTTTTTTCTTATAGAAAAATCGATAATCTTGGGGTTTTGGATAATAATGAATTTGAATCAGGTTCTTTTTTTAATTGGGGGGGAATACTAGAGCAGGAAAAAAAAAAAAGACAAAACAATCTTTCGAAACCCACAAATACAAAAGTTTGCCAGCTATTGATTGATGGCTTAAGATAGCACAAATTTCTTCAAAGTATTGTTTTCCTCTGAGACACCATTTTTTCAGAGCATTGTTTACTGTATAAATTTTTTCAGAGCATTGTTAATTGATTGATGGCTTAAGATAGCACAAATTTCTTCAGAGCATTGTTTATTGTATCTATGAAAGAAACAAAAAAAGAAACAGAAAAAAAAATAAATAGGGTTTTTGCCCTACTGCAACAGCAAGATTTCTCTATTTTGAAGAATTTTTTTTTCTAGCTACGATTGGGGATGAGGGAGAGAAAGAGGGAGGAAAAATGGGAGAGAGTGAGAAAGGAACTACAAAACAAATTTCACTTTCTGAGAGAGAGAGAGAGAGAGAGAGAGAGAGAGAGAGAGAGAGAGCCATTTGATTTGAGAGAGACAGCCATTTGATGATGCTATAAGGAGTAGAGAGAGAGAGAGCCATTTGATTTGAGAGAGAGAGTCATTTGATGATGTTATAAGGAGTAGAGAGTTCATACCAATTTTGGTTGGAGATTAGGGCGGATTCTAATCTATCCCTCGTCCTTCCACTTTTTGTACTGGGTTTCCACGCTGAGAGCTTGGTGGGATGGGGCCGGAGTAAAAATGGGGAGACTAGGAGAGAGCTTTGGGGACAAAAGTGAGAGAGATGGAGGGAAACAGGAAACTTGGTGGGACGGGAGATGAGAGAGAGAGAGACATTGGATCGATTGGATGGCCCAACAGCCAGAGGTTGGATAATCCATATGGCCAACACCTTCGCTTACAATCTTTGTGAAATGAATCCCAATCGAATGACTTCTCACTCTTTCGTCCCTCTCTTCCAGTTACATTAGAACGATTGGATCGCCCAACAGCCAGAGGTGAAGATGGAATAGGATCAATAGTGCCTGTGAGCATTCGATGGATCAGCAAAAGATGGAGAGACAAAGGGCTGATCTTTGAATAGGGTCAGAGCTTGAATTTGATTGATTGCCTAGTTCCTTAGGTGGCTCAGATCGCTTAATTTAATAAGATAGGCCCTGCCTGCCTTAAAGGCATAGGAAGAGCTACCACTCAACACTGCCCCCTCGGATGGATCTCCAAATGGAAGATATTCAGAAGAGACATCAACGGATCAGATATTGGGAACGACTTTGCTACCTTATCAACCCCTTCCTCTCTACTCTTCTCAACTTGCTGAAATGTACACAGATGACATCATCTCCGAACCCCTTTACAACTTGACCGGCCCTACGTAGAAAACATTTCCCTCTTCACTCCTTCGCTCCATTCAAATGGGCTAGTGGCAGCTAGCCTCCATTCGAAAGAGCATCTAGTTCGCTGCCTAAATCCCTTTCCTCTACAACACCTCACGGTGCAGGTTTGACCGATGCCAATGCGCCTTGTCCAGAGATAGATTGAGACATAGGAGGTTCCGCGTCAATAAAGCTTTCTCCCGGCCCGATGGCCCTCGACTATCCCTTGAGAATCAAGATTGATCCCTCGAGAATCAAGAATGATCTAAAGGGTATGACGAGCTAGCTAGCAGAGGCACGATTGCTGGTTAAAAGAGAATAACATATCTAAGCGTAAATCCCACCTATTCTCCTATGCCTTCCTCGATCAACGACTTCTAGTAATCACTCCGAAGTGGTAGGAGCGAACAGAAGATGGGCAGATTTATCTCCCTTGCTAGTAGGCTTTTTCGTTCACCGTCCTCTGCTCTTGGGGTCAGGGATGTTTGTTTAGTTGCTCTTTAGCTTGCTATCCCTCTTTCTTCTGGAAGATCAAGTTTCGAAGCTTACCTTTCAACAGCATATTCTGAGATAGGAATATCAATCCCATCGGTCCCTGAATCCATATCCGAAGCAGAGAGAAGCCCGTCTATCTTTATTTGTTCCGGTGCTCTACTCTATAACAATAGTTCTAAAGGGGAATTACGGTCCAACCGTGACTTCTCAAACATGGCAAGTAACTTGAGAACATGACGTGATGTTGGATGGTTCAACTTCGCTCCCTTACCCCCTATACGCAATAATGTAGAAAACCGTTTGAAACAAGATTTCTCATCTATTGCTATAAGACCATAAGGATGAGAGTACGATAGCAAGGTCCGTACAGAAACAGGACTAATATCTTTTTTTAGTCACGTTTCGAATACAAAACTACTTAGCGAATTCTAAACAACTGGTATCGGAGATCAACGACTTTCGTCGTGATATCTCAACACCTAATTGTTTTAGACAATCTTCATACAACTTGGCGACATAAGTGTCACCAATGACCACATCATCACCTAATTGCTTAGACAATCTTCATACAACTTGGCGACATAAGTGCCACCAATGACCACATCATCCCCTATAATGGCATAACGCAAAAACTTTACACCAGGATATATCTGCTCAGCACAATACCACACCAGCATATGGTGCGATAATGCAAAGAGGGTTATAACCTAGAGGTTGACTCGTATTAAAGGTTAGGCCTCAAAGTTTCCGATTTAAAGAACAACCGAAAACATTGAAACCTAAAGCTGATAACACAAGACACTTCGCTAGGTTGGCTCCAAACCATTTACTAACCATAAGTAAAAGCAATTCTACTGGCCAACAGTCAGTAGCCGCTTTTAGATCGAATTATAAAGGTTTGAAAGACCTACTAAGAGGGGCAGTTTGATTATATGTCTCATCTGTCGGCAAGGACTTTAATAAGTCCATCAACCATACATGATAGGGATATAACAATTATTGTTTGAAAAATATACGTCGTCTACCCCCTCCCTCTAAAGACACACTTAATCTACCATAACATCGAAGAGTATTGTAGTCAGAAAGCTTGGGTTTAATCGAAGTATTAAACCATTCAAGATCTTGAATGGTTTTCACTATCATTAGATGGGTTACAAGCATACCATTCACGGAAATACCTTAGAGCTCCTGATGATCGAGATGGCTCATCACACAGCTCAAGGGACTCAAGTTTGGTATAGCTAATTAACTCCCAAATATATGATAAAAAGATGGACTTGATCTTCCCCTTAATAGGTTGTTGATCATTACTGATCAACCAGCTATTTAAGGCCTCCAAAGTAATAATATCCGTCGGTGTAGCTTTCCAGATGCAATTGATTCTTTTCCCCCTACATTGAGATGAATTTTAGCATTCGAAACACCGGTATATGGAAAAATCTCTCAAACGCTGGCCAGCGATATGAACAGTATTTCAGTGGAGTGAGAGCCGTCCAATATCCCCACTAAATGGACGCATGGGATTACAAAACAGGGGCTCTCCCCTTCTTTTAAAATAGAGGCTCTCATGTCTCTCTTTCTCTCTCTGTCGTCTTTCGTCTCACCAAGCTCCCTATTTCCCTCCATCTCTCTCGCTCTCGTCCCCAAAGCTCTCTCTCTCCGTCTCCCCCATTTTGACTCCGCCCCCGTCCCACCAAGCTCTCAGCGTGGAAACCCAGTGCAGAACGTGGAAGGACGAGGGATAGATCAAAATCAGCCCTAATCTCCAACCAAAATCGGTAAGAACTCTTTACTCCTTATAGCATCAAATGGCTCTCTCTCAAATCAAATCGCACTCCCTCTCTACTCCTTTTAGCATCATCAAATGGCTCTCTCTCTCTCTCTCTCTCTCTCCTCTCT
>NW_006498062.1:2955415-2966211 GCF_000471905.2 Amborella trichopoda | reverse complement strand
TACTTACTTCCTTACTAGTCATACAATAGTACGTCTCTCTTACTAACTACAACTACGTCACTCCCTCCTCTACTTACCTTTACGTTACTACTACTATACTAATAGTCGTCTCTCTCTCTCTCTCTCTCTCTCTCTCTCTCTCTCTCTCTCAGAAAGTACAATTTTTTGTGCAATTCCTTTCTCACTCTCTCCCATTTTTCCTCCCTCTTTCTCTCCCTCTTCCCCAATCGTAGCTAGAAAAAAAATTCTTCAAAACAGAGAAATCTTGCTGTTGCAGTAGGGCAAAAGCCCTATCTATTTTTTTTCTTTTTCTTTTTTTGTTTCTTTCATAGATACAGTAAACAATTCTCTGAAGAAATTTATGCTATCTTAAGCCATCAATCAATAAACAATGCTCTGAAAAATTTAAACAGTAAACAATGCTCTGAAAAAATGGTGTCCAAAAATTGGTGTCTCAGAGGAAAACAATACATTGAAAAAAATTGTGCTATCTTAAGTCATCAATCAATAGCTGGCAAACTTTCTTATTTGTAGGTGTCGAAAGATTTTTTTTCCTGCTCTAGTATTCCCCCAATTAAAAAAAGAAAATGATTCAAATTCATTATTATCCAAAACCCCTTGAATATCAATTTTTCTATAAGAAAAAAAAAAAATCTCACTGTAATAGTAGGGAAAAATGCTCATCTGTTTTTTTTTTTTTTCTTAATAGATACAATTGAAAAAATTATTAATATTATAGATACTATCATCCTGTTTTCTTTTTCTTTTTTTTGGTTCTATGAAGAGTTTATGTTTTTCAAGTGCCATGTATAATTTGAATTTTTGCTTTAGTTACATTGTGTATTTTTTTTTATAATAATGCTCAAAGATTTGGAATTAAAGTCTCTTATTGTGATTAATTTTCATGCATTGGTTGTATCATTATGTTGTTATGCGATGTATAAGAAATTTATAACATTGTAAAATGTTGTAAATATCTTCTATGCGATGAGTAAAACTGATCTACTTGTCCTCTGATAACGCTTTCTTTCTTTTCTGTCAAGGCTTCCCTTCTTAAAGGGTATCTTTCAAAAACTTATGGTCTATTTTTTGGGTGGGGATTTCAGAGTTCGAGTATCTGAGTCTCTCTCTTTAAGCTCACTTTTATTTATGATTATTGGGTTTTCCCACTTGCTTTTTTTGCAGGTGCTTGCATTCTCTTGTTGTCTTTACTAAGCGTTTGCATCCCCTTGGTCTCTTTACAAGGTTCGTAATTTCTCTCTCTTCATTCCAACCCCCTCCCCCCACCCCAACCCATCATTGAACTCTTTAATCTTTGGAGGCTAGATTTTCTGCCCTAGTTCTAATTGCCTCCATAGAGGTTTGTCTATGTTATACAAAGTAGGAAAGCTGCCAGTTTCTCCTCTCTCTCTTTCTAGTTCTTTGTGATAAATTAATAATTTTAAGCCCCCTTTTCCTTATCTTTTCTCCTGCGCACTCCTAAATCAAATTACTCATGATTTTTTTTATTGTATTGTCAATTGATGTTTTTCGAGGTTTTGAAGTTGTTTTTGAGTGTTCTCTGCACTTTCACAGATCACCCGTTTAAAGTTTTTATCGAGAATACAAGTTTCTCAATTTGTGTATGGTTAAAGTTGAAGGATTTCCATGAGTTTTAACAAACAAAATAATTGAGTTTTATATGGTGGCCAGTTTCTTGAGTTAGTTGGCTGGGCAATATTAAGCCGTTTATGTGCTATATTTCATGGGATTTTCTTTTGAGTTGGTTGGGCAATATTAAGCCATTTATGTGCTATATTTCATGGGATTTTCTTGTATACGGACTTTTTTAGGCCCTCTTGTGGCATTGGATTAAATAATCTGCTTGGAGCTGTGATCATACTCTTAGGGCTTATTTGATAACTGGAAGCAAGTTCAAGAACTGTAAATTGGAAGTTCTTAAGTTCTGTGAACTTAAGAAGTTCCGTGAACTTAAGAAGTTCCTGGTTTCTGTGTTAGACAACCTCCTTGGGAAGTTAAGAAGTTTATGGCTTCTGTTTTTGATAATCTCGTGGGAAGTTATGAAGTTCCTGGTTTTTGTGTTTGATAACCTCTTGGAAAGTTAAAGAAGAACTGGGTATCTGTATTGGATTAGAGAAAAGACCGGTTTTCATCCAAGTGGCAAGAGTTACATTTTTCATATGTCCACCACTAACACCACATGATAGATCTTAAATAGTAGAGGTACACTACCAAATATTTTATAGGAATAAAGATCTCAAATAATAGATCCCTTCAAAATGGAGAAGTAAATCATCAAATCAGCAACGAGAAATCAAAGACTAGTCATGAAAGTAGAGATAATCATGACCAATTTACACGCATGATGCATCAATCTATGAAACAAAAGACTTCAAAAGGTTGATAAAGCCACATTCACTAATTATACAAATGCATAAGATATTAATGCCACAGGTGTAAGAAACAAATATAACCAATATTCAGATAATTCCATCACACCAGCGCCAATATTGTGCCCTATATTTTAAGCACAAATATGCATGAACACCTAATCAACTGAAGCATCAGGTTGCAACCTTATACTATTGAAGTAAGGTAGACCTAAAAAATCCTACAGTGAAGAGTGTTCCGGCATAGAAAAACCCACCAGATGATCATCTAGACCTTGAGATGAATGGATATGAAAGAAAAAAAAAAAATATTCCAAGTCAAAAAACTAGCATATCTTGTAGCAAGTTATCCGGACTGTCAATTTTTAAGATTTTCAAGTATTTCTTGATCGGCTCAATATATATCATTTTGTAAATTTAAAATTATATAGTTGAGGATGAAAAGAGATTTTGAAGCCATAATAAAGTTTTTGAGACTGAAATGACATCTCTATCTAATAAATATAAGGAGGCAACCTTATACAAACCTCACCCTCTTTTATATTCTAGTAACTAAACTCCTACTTCAAAAAACAAAATTTCGAACTTTGTGACACACACAAGCTATGAAATTTTACATTGTATGGTTATAAATAATTATGATAATCATATACACAATTGCAACACATATTTACATGACAAGAAATTGACTGGAAAATGACAACTTTGTTACTAGTTTTCTATTGCAAAAAAATGCATCATTAAGAAATTATGCTCATGTACTTTATCAACATGTAGAGCTCGAGCATGATAAATTTCATGCAAAAAATAGATCAAAACAATGCAAGTAACATCCATTGCCCATTTTGTTGCATTCCTTTGATGCAAAAGCAACCAGTGTTTTAAAATGCGGCGGCATCATCGCCGCATATGCGACCGCATCATGCGGGATTCGCTCGCATCCGCATCCCGTTCAGTCGCATGTGCGCTTTTGACAGATGCGGTCGCATCAGGCCGCATCTATTTCCATGAAATTTTTTTTCGATTTTGCCCCTCGAAGAGGGGCAAAATGGTCTTTTTTTGTTCCAATGTTTAAGGAAACTGTTTGGAGGGTTACTATACCCCCTAATCGAAGATTTCCAGCCACTTTTGTGGTTTCTTTTGTATCAAATCGAAGGAAAAAAAAAATTTGGCGAAATTTTTTTTTTCATCTAAATCTTTGATTTGGCGGTCGTATGATACTTGGATGGTCATTTGATGCCTTTTATTGTTGATTTGGGGTTGATAAGGTGAATTTGTGATAAGAAATTGGGGATTTCAGAAGCCGTGAAGAAATCGAACACTACTTCATATAGTCGGTAACTTTTTATTCCTTCTTGTACAATAATACTGTTATACTTATTTTAGGGGCAATATCTTCTTCCCAATCTTCTAGTAACAAGGATCCGACTTGAAAATATGCTAAACTAAAAAATCCGAAAGATAGAAATTGTGTGATATGCTTGCTCTGTGGAAATACTTATATGGGTGGTATTTTTCAACAAAAAGAGCTTTTAGCCGGAATTTCTGGGAATGTAAAAGCATGCCCACAAGCTACAATTGATATAAAAAAGGAGATTAGAGAATATTTGAATAGATTGAAAAAAGATAACGAGAAAAAAAAGAAGAAAGGAATTACTTGATGATATGCAATTATTTGATGATGTTGATGATGATGATGATGATATGTCTGAAGTTGCTATGAGGCAAAGGGGTACTCATACTCCAACCTCAAGAGAGGGCTATAAATATTGGTGGTAGTGCTAAGAGAAGAACACATCTCTCTAAGGGGCCAATGGATTCTTTTTTCACCCCTAGCCACGAAATTGTGGTTCAGGAGACAGAAAAAAATAAAACAAACCACAATTAACAATAAATATAAGAAAGAACAAATGAAGTCTGTATATAAGTGGATTTACATGGCCGACATTCCTTTTAATACTATAACTCTAGATAGTTTTGCATGTATGGTCCAAGCAATTGGGCAATATGACCCAAGACTTATTCCTCCTTCACTACATGAGGTTAGGGAGCCCTTATTGGATGTTGTATTTGATGTGAATAAAATTTTGATTTCTCAGAGAGAAGGGTGGGAGAAATATGGGGCCACTATTATGTGTGATGGTTGGTCCGATGAGAAAACAAGGGCATTCATTAATTTTTTGGTTAACTGCCCAACAGGTACTTTTTTTGTTAAGTCTATTGATGCATCAGACAAGTCACATGATGGTATAAACTTATATGGCTTGATGGATGAGATTGTCGATTTTGTTGGGGAACAAAATGTGGTACAAACTATCACTGACAATGGGGCCAACTGTGCTGCAGCTGGGCATTTCTTGACTTTGAAAAGGAAGCATATATTTTGGACACCTTGTGCAGCTCACTGTGTTAATCTTATGCTTAAGGAAAGGATTACAACATCTTTATTTAGTGGGGTGATTTCAAGCGTTATGTTTGTTGTTGGATTTATTTACAATCACACCATAGTCCTAAGCATGATGAGGTCTTTTACAAAGAAGAGAGAATTAGTGAGATCGGATATCACTAGATTTGCCACGTCATTTCTCACTCTTTGAAGCCTAGCCAAGCAAAAAAGTGCCTTGAGGACCATGTTTGCTTCAGAGCATGGAGTCAAAGCAAATGGTCAAAGCATAAGGATGGGAAAAAGGCTGAAAGAATTATTTTGAATACATCTATTTGGAGTCAAATAATTATTGCATTGGAGGTGGCTTGCCCTTTAGTGAGAGTGCTTCGACTGGTTGATGGTGATGTTAAGCCCGCCATGGGCTATATACATGAGGAAATGACTAAGGCAAGAACTGAAATAAAAGATGTTTTAAAGGATGATGAAAATATGCGCAAAGCTATGCTTGAAATTATTGATAGGAGATGGGATACCCAGCTTCTCAGGCACCTCCATTCAGCCGGTTATTTTCTAAACCCATCTCTTCACTACAAGCACCCATCCATTGAGTCAGATCGTGTAATAAATGGTGGGTTATTAGATGTGCTGGAGAGGTTGGTGCCAGACAAAGATATCCAGGATGAGATCCAGAACCATGAATTGATTAAGTTCAAGTTAGCCTTGGGAAACTTTGGGAGAGATATTGCCACTCGAAATAGAGACACTACAGATCCAGGTAAAGGCCAAAAGCCCAAAAATAATCTTACTTGTCTCTTACTTTATGTATATTTCTATTGTTTATTTTATGCCCTTAATTTTTAACTATATTTTAAATTATAAAATATTATACAGCTGCATGGTGGGCATTATATGGAAGCGAGACACCAAATCTACAACGTCTCGCTATTCCAGTGTTGAATCTCACATGTAGCTCATCTGGTTGTGAGCGCAATTGGAGTGCATTTGAGCATGTAAGTCCTTTATACCTTATTCCTTAATCCTTAGTTTTTGAATTTCAATTTCCTAATGTAAAATCTAATTTATCTGATTTCAAATTTTTACCACAGCTCCATACAAAAAAAAGAAATATGTTGGAGCAGAAAAAGTTGAATGATTTGGTTTATGTACGGTATAACGAGCGGCTTAGGGTATGAAAATCGCACGAAGCTCAACCCTATTCAATTATATGAAGCTTATGGTGATTCCATAAGTGAGTGGACCGTGGATCCAAGACAAGAGAGTGTGTTTGAGGGTGAGGATCTTACATGGCTTGATGTTAAGCTAGCAACAGGGGTTAATGAAGAAGATCGACTTAACACTAGAGCACAAAGGAGTAAAGGAGCTGCTGGGTCTAGTCGCACTCACACATTAGCTTCAGAGGTCGAGGAAGAAGCTGACTCAGAGGAGACTGATGAAGAAGAATACATGGAGGCCGTCGAGGATGATATTGATGATGCGCATGACGACTTTCAAGATGACTTGTTTGATTGATATTTGAAAAAATGAAGTTCAAATTTCAAAATTGACTCTCAAAATGGATGATTGTATTAAGTTATTAACTATTAACTCTTCTTGAGCTTTCTTTTATTTGTAATATCACTATTTTGTGCTTATGGTTGTACTTATGCTTGTTGATGGTTGTGCTTATGGTGCAAATTTGTGCTTATGGTTGTTGATTGTTGAATGCTTTATGAAGTTGGTTTCAAGTTTCTAGTTTCTATCAAGGGATAGTAGATAACTGGATACATAATCTCCGACATCTAATAGTTTTGAAGTTAATCATTAAACTAAAATACCTTCTATCACATATATCACCTTCATATTTTTTTTCTATGCATTAACTTATTTTTTTAGATTTTTTAGAATTTTTTTACATTTATTGACCGCATTATTGCGATGCACCTGCATCCAGGTAGCATCGCCGCATCGGCCCCCCACTGCATCAGGGCCACATCCCGCATTTTAAAACACTGAAAGGAACATGTATCTATGTGTGATGCTAATCTATTACACATAGCATGTGATCATCTCTAAATTGATAAATTTGGTCAAGATATGACTCAATTACATCAAGAGAGATGATGGTCAATTAAACTTAAGATGGACACCTCAAAATCAAATAAGAAACTAAGAAAAAGTCCATTAAATTAAACAATACATTTCTTTTCAAATGTGCCTAAGAAGATATTATTTATGGTTAGTTCAGGCACTGCAAATGACTTTAACTGTAAAGGAAATTGCTAAATCATTTTGATAAATGGAAAGGGAATCAAAATGAATACCACGTAAGAATAAAAGTTGGATTGGAAACTGGTTTTGCAGTAAAATCTGTCCAATAGAATCAAAAATCTAAGATGGGGAAGTGTCAGCAAAAGCTCTTGTGATGGATGCCTTTGTAGCAAAAACTTAAGCATGTCGTTGAAAGAAAGGTAAAGTTTAAAACCTTTTATGCTTTCCAAATTAGACTTGTAGTTTGTACCAAATTCTGATCCCAAAATCTCATCTACACTTGAAGATAGATCAAATAGCATTTGAAAATTACAACAAAAAGCAAGTACAATCAATTTACCACATTTGCATTGACAGTTTTACAAAGGTCATACTGGAGTTTCCGTATTGATAGATTCATAGAACATTAAACATTCATAATTTACCAAGGAGAATTCACATCCAATACACAAAAGCTACACCAATGAATACATCACAGAAGCACTCGCATAAGATTTCAAAACCAACCCAATATTTCAATTTCACAATACTTCAATTTCACCAACCGCCAGGGAAAGAGAAGCCCAAAGTACAGCAACATTGGAGAAATGAACAAAAATCAAATGATCCATGATCAAAGAATACGACCCCAAATAATTGAATAGAAACACTAAGTTCCAGCAAACATTAAACACTTAGGGCATTTCATAAGCAAGTAACATCCATTGCCCATTTTCAAACAGTGGGAAAATAACAGAGAGAAAGAGGAAAAAAAAAACTAAGAGAGAGAGAAAACCCCACAAAAAAACTTGTACCCTAAAATCATGGGGTATAAGAGCTCTAAGCTTCAAGAGGAACAAACACAAAGATCAATAATAAGAGCCCTTTTGCTTCAGGAGCTCGAGAACAAACACAATAATCAATAACAGAGACAATAAAGCGCATATCTCAAGATCAATGGCAAGGATCATGGGTTTGCCTAAGATAATAGCGTGCTGGGCTGGCTCAGCGGCAAGATGGGAAGTTGCGAAATGAGGGGCGCTCAACGGGGTGGGTGCTCAATGCGCGAGGTGTAAAAAAACAAATGAGAAGTGCTTAGTGGGGTGGGTCCTCAGGGGCTTATCGAAGACATAAGTGCTCAATGGGGTGGGTCCTCAGGGTTTTATCCAAGGGGTGCTCGGAGATTGGTTTTATCGGTGATTTTTGTCTCAAAAAATATTTAAAAAATTACTATAAATATCTAAAAATAATGTTATTTTAATTTGTAAATGAATTTAAGAGGGGTACATTATGTATTTTCATTATTTTATAAAATTGATGATTATTGAGGCGCTGTTTTTTTGTTTGGATGTCTGTATAATTAAAATAAATAAATTAATAAATAAAATATAAGACTTAGTTATTATTATAATTAGTATAATTATTAATTATAATATTATAATAAACATGATTCAAAAAACAAAGGCATGACCATCACAAATAAATAAAATATATAACAATTAGTTTGGATAGAAATATAGAATTTATAAATATTAATTTACATTAATACTTTAATAAAATTAAAAAGTAAATAAATAAATTCATAATTGCAATATGAGGTAACTAGTTACAAACACTTCCATATTAGAAGATTAAAAAATTAATTTCCTACATAAATTAGTATCACATCAAAATCAAACATTTATTAATTTGTTTTACTTATCCAAAATTATTACAACTTAACTAACTATAATAATATATATGGAAATTGAGGCTGTTAGTTTATAACTTTATATTTTATAATTATTTTACTATACAAATAAAGATATAAAATGTCATATATATCATCTAATTTAAAAAATCTTACTTACAATTATAAGAAAAAATAAAATATTATAAAATTTATAATACAAATAAATTAATAAATAATATAAAAGATTTGGTTATTAATAAATTAAAAAATTTATATTTACAATGTGGGATAATTGATAAAGCAGCTTGAAATAAATTCTAAAGTGGAATGAGTTAGTATTATTTTTCTATCTTAAAATATCCTCTAAACTTTTTTTTTTAAATTTCCAATAAACTAGAAATGGTATTATTATTATTTTATTTTTATTATTTGTCACGCCCCAAGAATTTACAATACTGATATTCCTGAGATGTGACAGTCAAAACATATATACATCTCTTGATAGGACAAATTTACAGTGGCGAATTCTTACAAAGTAACAAAAGAAAGTTTAAGCATAACTACAATATCTTCCAAGGTTGATCCTGACGAGCACTAAAAAAGAAACCCCAATTATCTTCCAAGGTTTACCATAGTTTGATGAGTTTGGCTACTCAGTAAGTGATCATCATAATCCTAAAAATAATCATGATTGAAATATATCAATATTTTCAAAAAGGAGATCTATTAACAGGAATACATTAACAATTTCACTTTAAAAAATGCATAATTAAGTATAATCCGAATAATTGAAATGCATATAACATTTTAACATCAATGCATAATTCAAAATATTTCACAAAATACCCTACTGGCGTCCCAAGTAGGTCACCTATATACCCCATCAGCGTCCTGATGGGTCCACTTAATCCCTATCGGCTTCCCAGATAGGTCCACTTAATCCCTGCTGGTCCACTTATATCTCACTGGCTACCAGATGAGTCCACTTAATCCCTACCGACGTATCGGATAGGTCCACTTATACCTCACCGGCGAACCGGATGAGTCCACTTGCATACTTAAAGTATTTCTAAATCTCTTTAAACATTCGAAAGCAGCAATATCATGTACTTAACATATCACTGAAATCATTAATATGAATTTCACTTAAACCATTAATAACAGTCACTTTCAATAACATTTCAAAAATAACCAATCAAATATTTTGGCTCAAATTTAGAAAGGGAGCAGTTCGTAAAGATATTCTAGCATAATTGTCAATATAATATGTATAGAAAAACTCTTATAGAAATTCAAGAATACAGAATTATCACAATTTATAGGATGTCAATTCGCAAAGAAACATTTCACAGACAATACTATAGTCAATTGCAAAAATATCAGTTTTCAAATAATAAGGCAGTCATTTGCACATGAAATTTATCATGTCTAAATATTCAAAAACAGTAGAAAGAAATCTCACAATTTTACTAAAACCAGAAATATCACATTTATTTCTAATAATTTTCATGTATCTAAAATTTTCTAACAATGGACAAGAAAAATAAATAAATTTATTTCTAAAAATTTACAGCATTTAAAATATTTTACGATAGATAAAATGTCACCATTTTTACTAAAAAGATTATTCTTCGAAATAATGAGGTCGCTTGCGCATAAAATTTATCACGCCTAAAATTCATGATAATAAGCAGAAGTAATTATTTCATTTTATTTTTAAAAAGAATGAATTATTTTTCAAGACAATGAGGCCACTTACATTAACTCCGAAATTGGGGGAGCATCAGTTCCATCCCACACAAAGACATCGGTACTTTCTTCAGAGACTCGATGTGAATGAAGAATCTTTTCCAGGGAAAGAAAGTATATAAAATCAACTTAACAAGGATTGTGACCTTATACAAATCGTCTGTTTGTAATAGGCTCTTGTGGCCCAACAGCCTTATAGGCTCAAAAGCAAAAGGTAGATTTTAAGGGATGCAAACAAAATTCGCAAAGGGCGAAAATTTGTAAGAGAAACTTGGACGAGATGCAAATTTTGATGTGCTAGAATCAATGAGATGGGTAATGACTCGTGCAAATTTGGAGGACAAAACTTGCA
>NW_006498062.1:2921709-2952769 GCF_000471905.2 Amborella trichopoda | reverse complement strand
GACATTAGTAAGAAGGATAGTCAAGTCAACGTGTAGAGAAGAAGGTGAAGTTTTCGAAAAAGCGATACGTTACCATCACATTCAAAAAACCATAGGTCAATCACATGCAGGGAGGAAGGTGAAGTTTTTCAAAAAAACATGCCAATCACAATTCAAAAAAACCAGGGTACAAAAAAGAAGGATTGAAACCACCGATACTGCTACAAAACATGCCAATCACATTTCAAGTGCTAGCATGAAAGAAGGATTGTCAATCACGTGCACGGAGGAAGGATTTCAAGTGCTAGCATGAAGGAAGGATTGCCAATCACATGCAGGGTGGAAGGTGAAGTTTTTCAAAAAAACATGCCAATCACATTTTAAAAAAACCAAAAGAAAGCCAGATTGAAACCACCGATACTGCTATAAAACATGCCAATCACATTTCAAAAAAACTAGGGTACAAAAAAAGAAAGCCAGATTGAAACCACCGATGCTGCTAAAAAACATGTCAATCACATTTCAAAAAAACCAGGGTACAAAAAAGAAAGCTGGATTGAAACCACTAGATAAGCCGGATTGAAACCACTGATACTGCTAAAAAACATGCTAATCACATTTCAAAAAACCAAGGTACAAAAAAGAAAGCAGGATTGAAACCACTGATACTGCATTTGGAGCGGTATCACCGATGCCCGATCCTGATCGGATTGGCGATTTTTCAATTGTGATTCATGCAGATTGAATCATAATTGAAAAATCGACTGCATGAATCACATTTGAAAAATTGCCGATCCGGATCGGCATGAATCACAATTGAAAAATCGCCAATCCGTCCGGGGCGATCCAGATCGGTTATCGATGATACCAATCCAAATGTAGTATCAGTAAAACAGGGCAGTTTCAATCCAACTTTCTTTTTTTGTAGTGGTTTTTTTGAAATGTGATTGACAATTTTCATGCCAGCTGGCAACTTCACCTTCCTCCCTACATGTGATGTTTTGTTTCAATCCAACTTTCTTTTTTTATACTGGTTTTTTTGAAATGTTATTGACAATTTTCATGCCAGCTGGCAACTTCACCTTCCTCCCTACACGTGATGTTTTTTTGAAATGTGATTGACAATTTTCATGCCAACTAGCAATTCACCTTCCTCCCTACACGTGATTGACAATTTTCATGCCAGCTGGCATGAAACTTCCTCTCTACACGTGATTGACAATCCGTGACTGACAATTTTCATGCCAGCTGGCATGTGATTGACAATTTTCATGCCAGCTGGCACTTTACCTTCCTCCCTTACACGTGATTGACAATCCTTCCTTCATGCCTTGACAATCCTTCCTTCATGCCAGCTTAAAAAGCTTCAAGGTGCAATACGCACGCTTCACATAGCCAAGACAACATTCAATGTGGCCAGATTGTTCTTTTATAGCATTCGTTCTTCTCACATTGCTTCAATGTGGGATATATCTGTGAGTAGAAGAAAGGTTGGCAAATATTATTCGCTTGGGATAAATTTTAGTGAGATGGTCGCACGACGGTGTATGCCCGTCATGAATAAGAAAGTTGTATGTTCGATTGTGGCAATGAAATTTGATGATAAAAAAAGAAAAAAATATTAAAAATAATAATTGGGTGCCCATCACCCCTATCTTTCACCAAAAAAATTTAAATTTACTTACCAAAAAAAATAAAAACTCTATTAAGGTATTATATCATGGCATTATTTCATTATATAAGTAATAATTAATTAAGTAGTTAATTAGGATTAAAAAATTAGTACTAGCTCATAGGATAATAATAATAATAATAATAATAATAATAATAATAATAATAATAATAATGCTATTTCTAGTCTATTGGATATTTAAAAAAAAGTGTTTAGAGGATATTTTAAGATAGAAAAATAATACTAATTCATACCACTTTAGAATTTATTTCAAGTTGCTTTATCAATTATCCCACATTGCAAATATAATTCTTTTAATTTATTAATAACCAAATCATTTATATTATTTATTAGTTTATTTATATTATAAATTTTATAATATATTATTTTTTCTTATAATTGTAAATAAGATTTTTTAAATTAGATGATATATAAGACATTTTATATTTTTATTTGTATAGTAAAATAATTATAAAATATAAAGTGATAAATTAACAACCTCAATTTCCATATATATTATTATAGTTAGTAAAGTTGTAATAATTTTGGATAAGTAAAACAAATTAATAAATGTTTGATACTTTGATGTGATACTAATTTATGTGGGAAATTAATTTTTTTAATCTTCTAACATGGAAGTATTTGTAACTAGTTACATCACATTGCAAGTATGAATTTATTTATTTACTTTTTAATTTTATTAAAATATTATTGTAAAATTATATTTCTAAATTCTATATTTCTATCCAAACTAGTTGTTATATATTAGATTATTTATTTGTGAGGGTCATACCCTTTTTTTTTGAATCACGTTTATTATAATACTCTAATTAATAATTATACTAATTATAAATGATAACTAAGTCTTATATTTTATTTATTAATTTATTTATTTTAATTATATAGACATTCAGATATAAAAACATCGTCTCAATAATCACCTATTTTTACAAAGTAATGAAAATGCATAACGCACCACTCCTAAATTCATTTACAAATTAAAATAGCATTATTTTTAGAGATTTATAGTGATTTTTAAAATATTTTTTGAGACAAAAATTATCGATTCCTCCCGATTCCCGATCTAAAACGCTGATTCACCGGTTCGGATGAGTTTTTGGGATGCCCGATCTGGGGCACCGATACGTTTTTTAAACCACTAGTCGAAACTTTTTTTACACACGGGTGTGGGAAGATGAAAAGTTTCGATTTGGGGTTCTCATTTTTATCAAACACGAAAAGTTGATAAGTTCTCAACTTCTAAAAGCCACTTCCTATTATCAAATATGCCCTTAACAGTTGTTATGGGTTATCTTAATATGTGGAAAAAAATGTGGTGCCATATGATTGGATTCACGGAGATTGGGAGGGTTTTATAATTCTATGTTCTAATATTTGAATTTATGTTTTTATGGGTTTATGATCAGTATGATTGTGATTGATTTGGTTTGGGCTTTGGTTTTTTCAGTTGGAATTGGATGGTTCTATATTAAAATCTTGGTGGTATTTTGACATATTATCAACTAGGGTCTACTTGAATTCCATATTTGTCACTGATATGTGTGACTTATCTGAGCTAGTTCCAACTTTTGGGTGTGAGTTTTGCATTCCAATGAATTTGAATGTGTCTTTTAATCATCTTCTGGATTCTTTTATTGTACATATTCAATGTAGTTGCGTGCATACTATGAATGAAGAGCTCCATTGCAATTACATGCTTGTTAAGATGTTTCATAATTTCAATAAAAATTAATCTAGTCAATGAATTAGTTGTCTTTGGTAGTGTCCATCACACAATTATTTGATATAAACCTATAGGCAGTTTTGCAAATAAATGTACATTTTTTAAAGTTCGTTTTGCTTTATTCATAGTAATTGCTAAAAAATCACATATTTTTGGTCAAACATAGCTGAAAATAGCTAGAAATTATTGAAAGAGTTCAATAAAGTAATATTACACTTAAGGCAAGATACATATCATATAGCTAACAAGATAATATTATCTAGCATGTATTAGTTTTGGATAAGAGTCTATTTCAGATGAAATTAATTTTCAATCCAAACGGGCCCGTACTATAAATGATGGATAATGCTTTGCCATATATTTTAGATGGTAATGTGACCTTTTGGTTTCTTTCCTGACGTTGTACAACTAAAGCATTTCTCCTGCTTATGATTGCCATATTGATTTTGTTAAGAATCTTTTACCCTTAACTTGTCACATATGTTAATGGTGATTTGTGTTAATTTTTAAAGGCAGGTTGACCTGTGGTGTGCTGCTATTATTAGAGGGAATTAACAAGAGTCACCATAATGGCTACAAGTAAGTATTTGATGTGGTTGCTTGCTGATTCCTCCTCTCTATGTAGTTTATTTTATATTCTTTGCAGTCTAGATATACGTAGGAAACAATAAATGCATGAATCATCATCAACATTTGAGCTTTATCTCAACTATTTGAGGTCGGCTACACGAACCATGTTCCGCCATTAAACGCCGCAACGTCAGTCAGACCATGATTCATGAAAAATATGGGAAAGTTTTACGCTGATTGCCTTACCTAACACAACCCTCATCCTTTATCCGGGTAGCTATGGCAGAGTTGCAATAAATGCATAAATGTGCATCATTAAATTTCCAATGAAGCCATGCCAGAGTTACAATAAATGCATAAATGTGCATCATTAAATTTCCAATGATAAGGGCAAAAAGAAAAAATATAAAGTTTTTTAGTTGTTAGCCTTGAAAGAAGAGGGCCCATTGGGTGCACAAAGCACCATGTCTTCAATCAAAGAAGTTGTAGAGCCTTGAAGCATTGGTCATAGTTTTATTTTCATTTTCTAAAGACTTTTATCTAGCCAAAAGGCCATATCCCAAAAGCTGAATTATTTGGTTTCATTTCTTGAGTATCTTGAATAGAACACTAAACAATTGCCATATTATTAACACCCAAAACACCCCCCTTGCAAAACCCCTCCACCTCCCCACAAAAAAAAAAAAAAAATGTTTCTCAAAAAACAACGCACTATGAAACTAACTGATTTATTTTGTACGATGTGATGTAGGACCAAGCAGATTGGCTCCTACAAATGTATTAGTAAGCTTTGGTGGGCTGAGCATTATAGGTTTTAAGAATATGCGGTTGCAAACCAGGGTTACCATTATATAATGATACTTGGTTTTTGATGGGCAGCTAGGTTTTGGACATGAGAAATAAGTTTAGGGTTTCTAGATGATTTAAGATTAATGCCAATATAGATATCGTGATGGTTTGAGAAAGTTCAAATGTTTAATGCAGAGCAGGTATGGGTTAAGGTCTAGACGGGTTTGGATGGTTGTAGTCGGTGTAGCTGATTTTGGTGCTTTATATTAGGGGTTAAAGTTGATGGCTAAGAAGAATGGAAGATGGGATGTGACCTTCTATGGTGACTTGTTTGATGATGACGGTGGTGTGGGATTAATTAGGGATTGACGATTAATTGTAGGTGGATGTGAATCTTTATTGATGAAGTAAGAGAAGTGCCTTGGGAGTAATGGCTGATTTTGATGACATGCCTTGTGATGAAGAGGTGATGAATGTGACGTTGCTGGTTTACGTTGAAGAAGGGGATGACCTAAAAGCAACATCCTTTTGCTTGCAAATAGCCTTCCTAGAACCTGAGCGCTCTTGCTGTTTGAATGCTTATTGAGCTTCGTGTTCTTGGTTTATCTAGAACTTATTTCAAAAGCAGATGCAGAGTTGGATTTCCCTAAGGATAGAAGACTCAAAGAACCACAACCACTAGGGTTAAATTAGAACTTTACAGAATAAATTCTCTCATGGACATAGGGGTTTACAATAAGGGCTCGGTGGATATGTATAGAGAGAGAGGAAGTAGGAGCTTGCAGAATGATAGTGATAGAGAGGGCAAAGAGAGAGGATAAAATTCTTTTTAAATGTTTTTAAAACAAGGCGTATTTAAGTCCAAAGTATTTTTGATGTCCTTTTGATGGGTTATTTGTGTGAAAAGTTCGAACTTGGGAAGTTTTTTATTGCAAGAAGAGGTTTAGGGGTTTAGTATAGATATAAATATAAGTTTGGGGGGTCCTATTCACCCACAGAGATGCAACATGGATCACTGCAAATGTATATTATATAGTATGATGTAGCATTTGCTATAATTCATGTGTGGTGCACTGCATTATGCCATGGAGTATTTAGTATTGCATGCACATTCAATGCAGTTTCACATGCCATGGAGAATGCCTTACATGTTGCACGTGTACAATACATCGCAGCATAACAGGGAGTATAGAGTGCTTTGCATGGCTCATGCATATCGTGCAGCGCTGTATTTCATGAAGCATGCATGTCATGTGCTACATCCTTATACAAATATCATCCCCTTTATGTTCCATCATTTTCATGCTATCATAGCAACCATCAACCCTCTTATGGTCCTCTTATATTTTTCTAGTCTTAGTTGTGGAGCTTCCTTATTGTACTTATTATTTTGGTTTCCTATTTGTTTGAATTTCATTTATGTTAGTGGAGTTCTGATCCATGTTGTAGTCCAAGTAAATCAGGATTTAGAGGACTAGCATGAATACATTGAAGGGGCCTATGTCCTGACTACAGACAATGCTTTGAATGATAAAATTTCCCTTCTTGCACACTTAGTATTGATTCCCTCTGTCTCGTTGATTCCACAAATCACCGTTAGTGCTGATTCTGTGAAACCTTAATTTTAGATGGTGCAGATATCATACAATTTTTTAGTTAGTATCCATATTTGTAGTATTATATTGATTTATAGAAGTCTTGGCCTTTCCTCTATATTTCATTTATCTTCAACCACACATTTCCATCTATTCATGCCAAGCCTCAACGAGCCACATCTCACTGCACTACCATATTCCAATCAGATCCTAATGCATCATAACCCTAACTTCATTAACCTAGTCGTGTGTCCGATCCAATTCCATCTGGTTCGTCTTCTCAATCACAACTTAATTCAAACTGTGACCCTAACTCTTCTTAAATCTTAAATTTTGAAACTCGTCAACTGTAGTCCACTAAACCCTACATGTAGATAATCCTTTTTCCTAAATCCATGTGTGGCTCTGTAGTCATTCACATTCGAAGGTATTCTTGGTTTTAATAACTTCCAAATTTCATCTTATTCACTTTGGTTCTTAGGCTTGAAGGTCAATGGATAATGAGATGCTTATGTTTTGAAAAAAAAAAAACTACAGCAACAAACACACATTGCCTGCCTTGTTCATGAAATTGTGTGGTTTGCCACACAGACATTTCAAAGAAGTATGCCATTAGTTTCAACAAAGTAGGAAGGAGAAATCTTCAGGTTCAGAATTTCTGTCACAATGCCTTTCATTGCGTAGCTTGGTAATTTTTTATGTTGTTTTCCCTAAAATAATTCGGTAGGTAGGCGTATTTCTCTTTGATTATTTCTATTAGTGAATAACTTTGTCTCATTTTGTTGCAGGACTTATGTTTAAGAATTCTTGTGAAGTTTAAGTATTTTCAAAACTAACAAATGCATATTGTTTGGTGAGAATCGGAGGGTCAGAAAACTTTTACTGGTTGGCTTTTTAGAACCATACAGTAGTCAGATTATAATGGAGAACTTATGGACCTTATTGAGATTCAAACATACAGTATAATATGAAATTCACATACTCACTGCTTTACTTGAGTTTTATGTTCTTGGTGGTCATGGATTATGCTAATTGTTGGGCCACCTATTGCAGCACATTTGAAGCAGAATTAGCAGATGTCATTCCTGTGGTTAAAATATCCATTTCAGGCACAAGAATAATTGGACGGCTTTGTGTGGGTAAGTTAGTCATCTCATATGTCTAAAAAAGTGGTCATGAATATTTGTTTCACATGTTGGGATCTGACAAGTCTTACATTTTTATATTAGGTAACCAGAAGGGGCTTCTCTTGCCACACAACACCACTGATCAAGGTAAGCTTGTGCTATCATTTTTTTTTCTACTTGTTTTTCTCTATGTATTATTGAAATCACCTTATAATTTGAATGATTCTTTTGGGTGAAGGGTGAATCCATGAATTCTTAGTGAAGTGTGAACACATGAATTCTTTGAAGACCTTTACTAATTCTGATAATTTGTCATTTTATTTTCATTTTTCTTAATATATGGTGCTTTGCCCTGTAGAACATATTTGGCCGGTGTTAATATGCAGTCTCTCTCTCTCTCTCTCTCTCTTACACACACACATGCGCGCATGCAGAGCAGCATGCAATTTCCGATGCAGCAGTCGTACAATGTCTGCAACAACAGAATTACTTCATCTAAGCTAGGCAATATCGATAAAACTATTGTCATCATGATAATCATAGTCCTTGTTAAGGTAATCATAAGCCTTGGTCTTCCCTATTGATGTATATAAAAATTAGGAAAAAATTCAAAATTATTATTTTATTATTATTATTAATTATTTTTATTTAGGAATTAGTTATGATTGAAAGTTTCCAATTTTTACGGTTGACAATGTGTATTATTTGTTTACTTGATAAGGCTCATGGGTGAGGTCGGTGAGGGTTAACGTAACTTAAAATGGGAAAGTTCTACTTTCATAGACTTAGGAGATCTAGTTATAGATTTATGGGGCCTCACATTGGAAGAAGAAGAGATTGAGATGAAAAAGAGATTTGAATAAGAATTGAGAGATTTAAAGGATTTGGATTTGGAGAGGAAATAAGGAGATCGACTTGAGAGAGGAAATAAGGAGAAAGAGATTTATGTGGAAGTTAGAGAGAGATAAGAGAAAGGTGGTGCGTGACTTTAAGAGGGAGTTTATTTTTTTTGTGGATTATTTATTTATCATTTATTATTTTTTCTAAGTGTATTTAAAGGGGGAGATGTCCCTTCTTTGGAGAAAAGAATTGGTGGTTAAGTGAAAAGTTGATTTTGTGAAAAGATCCTTTGAGGTGAATTCCCATGCAGACCCTGAGAAAGGGCATATTATCTCACCCGTTATTATTATTTTTATTTTGACTATTTCTTCCCTCCATATTCCTTGCATCAATTAGTATGAGAACAAAGCTAATCCTGTTATGGATGATCACCTGGGACAAGATTTAGAAAATTTGATCAAAGTCATGGAGGATGTTCAAACCTAATTTTTGTGAAATGAATTGGCAGCTACAACATTTCGAGAATACTATTATTCGAGAAGAGGGTGATCGCAACCACATCGATCTTTGCACCAGTAGCCCCATGACAAATTCAGGGTGTTGATCTCGATCATAATGCAGAAATTTACAGACAAGATCTACGTCCTGTGGAGCATCTACATGATCTTGCTATTCAGCTCGATTTCCCAAGTTTTACAAAGAACTTAAAAATAAAAAGAAATAATGATTAAGCCTGAGATCCCAGTGTCCTATTTCGAGATAAGCACAAGTATTAAGCACGAAGCATTTGATGAATCGATTTATTAAAGAAAAAGTATCTAGGCATTTGGTAGGACTATATCACTAATTATTTGAGTGGCCTTTGAAGGATGTAAGCTCGAGGTCGAGCTTCTCCCAAGCTCAGAAGAATGATGTAAATAAAAATTTGAAAAAATGCAAAATTATAATTTTTTGTTTAGGAATTGGTTAGGATAGGAAGTTTCCAATAATCCAATGTTTAAAGTTGACGATGGATATTCCTTGTTTATTTGACAAGGCTCATCGGTAAATGTTAACGTGATTTAAAATGAGAAAGTTCTATTTTCATGGATTTAGGAAATTTAGTTAAAGATTTATGGGGCCTCACTTTGGGAGAAGAGATTTGAATAGGAATTGAGAGATTTAAGGGATTTAGGTTTGGAAAGGAAATAGGGAGATATATGTGAGAAATATAGTAGGGAGAAAGAGATCTACGTGGAAGTTAGAGAGAGAGATAAGAGAAAGGTGGTGCATGACTTTTAGAGTAGTTTTTTTTTTTTTGTGGGTTTATTTATTTATTTATTCTTTCTTCTAAGCGTATTTAAAGGAGAGATGTCCTTTCTTTAGAGAATTAGTGGTTAAGTAAAAAGTTGATCTTATGAAAAGATCTTTTGAGGTGGATTTCCTTGCAAGCTCTGAGAGAGGGTTTATTCTCTCACCCTTTATTATTGATTTTATTTTAATTATTTTTTCCCTATATATACCCTCTAATTGGGGAATACGGAGGGAATAAATAATTAAAATAAAAACAATAATAAATGGTGAGAGAATAAACCCTCTCTCAAGGTCTGTAAGAGAATCTAACCCAAAAACTCTTTTCATAGGATCAATTTTATACTTAACCGCCAATTGTCTTTTTCCAAAAAATGGACATCTCTTCTATAAATACACTTAGAAGAAAGAAAAATAAATAATAAAAAACACAAAAAATATACTCTTTCTCGTCATGCACCACCTTTCTCGTATCTCTCTCTAACTTCCACGTTAATCTTTCTCCCCCTACTTCGTCTCTCACGTCTATTTCCCTATTTCATCTCCAAATCTAAATCCCTTAAACCTTTCAATTCTTATTCAAATATCTTCTCCCAATGCGAGGCCCCATAAATTTCTAACTAAATCTCCTAAGTCCATGAAAATAGAACTTTCTCATTTGAGCCACGTTAACCCTCACCCATGAGCCTTATCAAGTAAACAAGAAATACCCATTATCAACCCTAAAAATGGAAAACTTCTTATCCAAAATTATTCCTAAATAAAAATAACTAAAAAATAATAAACTTATAATTTTGAATTTTTTTTAATTTTTATCTACATTTTTCTTCCAAAGTTGGGAGAAGCTTGAACTCGAGCTTACATCCTTTAGAATGCCAATTGGTGATGCAGTCTCACCATGCGTCTTGGTACTTCTCTTCAATAAACTGATTCATCAAATACTTCATGATTATCTCGAAGTAGGACACTAGGATTTCAAGCTCAATCGTGATTTCTTTTTATTTTTGAAGTTCCTTGTAAAACTTGAGAAAATCAAGCTGAATACCAAGATTATGTGGATCCTCCATAGGACGTGGATCTCGTGTGTAAATTTCTTCATTACGATCGGGATTAGCACATTGGGTTTGTTGTGGGATTACTAGTGCAAGATTGATGTGATTGCGATCACCATTTTCTCAAATAATTGTATTCTCCAATCGTTATTACTAATGATTCACGAAATTCGGTTCGAACATCCTCTATGACTTAGGTACAATTTTTTAAAACTTGTCCTAGGATCATCCATAGTAGGATTAGCTTTGCTCTCATACCAACTGAAGCATGGTATATGTAGGGAAGAAATAATTAAAATAAAAATACTAATAAAGAATGATAGAATATATCTTCTTTCAGGATCTATAAGGGAATCCACCCCAAGAGATAGTTTCACAATATCAACTTCTTACTCAATCACCAATTCTCTTCTCCAAAAGGGACATCTCCCTTTTCAATACACTTAAAAGAAAGAAAAAATAAATAAATAAAAAAATCCCACAAAAAATAAACTCTTTCTCTAAGTCACGCACAACTTTTCCCTTATATATATCTCTCTCTAACTTCCGCGTAAATATCTTTCTCCTATTTCCTCTCTCACGTCTACTTCCTATTTCCTCTCCAAATCTAAATCTCTAAATTCTTATTCAAATTTTTTCTCCCTCTTAATCTCTTCTTCTCCCAACGTGAGGCCCCACAAATCTTTAACTAAATCTCTTAAGTCCATGAAACAAGAACTTTCTCATTTCAAGCCATGTTAACCCTCACCGACCTTACCCATGAGCCCATGAGCAAGTAACTAGAAATACCCATTGTCAACCATAAAAATTGAAAACTTTATATCTTAACCAATTCCTAAAGAAAAATAACTCAAAAAATAATAAAATATAATTTTGAATTTTTCCTAATTTTTATCTGCATCACTTATACTCCTGCATCTAAACAATGTGCCTTTGAATTTATCTAGCAATATCATACAAGGGTCAAGAGTAGCTACTACTAGGAAAAATTATGGACACTCAAATCAAGAGCCTGACTTTTGGCCCTTTACAAGTTAGCTAAACCAGTTCAACTATTTCACTTTGTTCATTTGAATGATGCTACCATTCTCTGAGCTCTTATATTTGACTAAGTTCTCCCAATAGAGCCTCGATTTAGGTCTAACAATCAAAAATATAATAGGAGAGTCCACCTTTTAGTTCCCTTGATACGGAGATATCCAATCCACCATCCATTGGGGCCATTTTAACTATCAAAGAAATGAAAGAATCTGTTTGCCCTCATTCCATGATAAATGAGCATAACTTTGGAACTTATCCAAAAGAAAGGGGACCACTTTTTTTCGACCGTATTGCCAAGCTTTGTTTGGCCCTCCAATTATCTTTTTAAGTGGGTTAGATGCTGCATCTTGTTATTCTATACTCTAGTTGTTTTCAGGATTGTACCAGTGCATAACTGCATTCATTCCAGAACATTTTGATGGGAGTCACTTTACTGGCATTTTCCATATTGTATGTATGTTGACACAAAAATAGTTATGTTCAAGCACATCGATGAATGTAAACCATCTTGACAAGTCAGTAGTGGACTTGGGACTCATGCATGTCACAAGCGGCTCAACTGGACCTTTAAATAAATTTCTTCCTGGATTCCTTTATATTCTTTCCTTTTTTAAATGTACAAAATTCTCAAGGACCCAAAGAGTTGGCTTGGGATGCTGGGAGTCAACTTGGCACTAGACTGTGACTCCTGAGCAGTGTTCAAGTCTTAATGCTAGACAGCTTGTGTAAATTTTATGTATCTGTTACTTGTAAATACTGAATATATTGAGGCACAAGGTTCAATTACATCTTAAACTCTAGATTCAGTTTAGAGGGTGTGCGAAGCTGCTTCAAGGAGGATTCACAAAGACTTGTCACCTATTAAGTGTATTGGTTAGGGAATTCCTTTGTTTATATATGATTGATTAGCTTTTTTCTATACAACACTTGTCAATGTGGTTTATGTTTTGTGTCTAGATATCATGTCTAATAGTAATATTTTTCTGTCCTTGAAGATATGTACAGTTGTATATATAATATATATATATTTTTGTCAATTGTGTACAGGTTGAACCTACAAAGTAGCCCCCCTCCCTCCCCATAAAAGAAGATTGCTTATATTATACAATTTTTCCATATAACTTCCTTCTTGATAAATAACTTGTGCACTGTGTTTGACATCTCTCTTTGTGTTGTTGCTGTCCATAGAGCTTTATCATTTGAGGAACAGTTTGCCTGATCAAGTGATTGTTCAGCGATCAACATTGACAAATTGTATAGTTTGCAATGACCATGTTGCTCTTGCACATACCGATCTAGACAAGGTATGCTCATTCCACCCTGGGGAAACTCTAGATTTCTTCTATTTCCACATTGAATTCTTGTAATTGCTAGATAACTAGGACAGTCCACTATATATTTCTCCTCTCAAATATATTCACATCCGGTTGGATGGTTGCTATGGTTTTATTTCAATCTCTGGATTAACTTATTGATTCCCTTTACAGTTTGACATTCATGGCCTGGTTAGTTATGAAACGATTCTATATGTGCTATATTACTTTCCTATGAATGAAAATGTGCCAATTACAAAACCTTATGGGGCTCTAAGTGGATTATCAATGTCTTGATGTGCTATTTCTTACATCCCTCCAAATTAATTGGTTGTTTCATTTGTGTCTTAGAACCATTATATTACTTGGCTTTTTACCCATTGGGCGAGAACAAAAAAGTACATTTCATTACATGAAGGCCTTTTGGTAGTGAAGTTCAAATTGATCAATATGGTAAATTTAATTGCTCTGATTTGGTCTCTGATTTGGTTTATTGTATTTGAGAATTGAATATGCTCTGTATCGCTGACTTAGTTTATACCATACCCATGTGGATTGGATGTATGATAGGTATCAGCAGTGTAAATCAACTGCATGCATCTTGCTTATGTTGGATAGAGCTAAACAAATAACTAGACAGGAACTTGCCTCTACATGTTCCATCTTGGGCTGGAAATCTATTTGATTAGGCCTATCCGTGGGGAAAGATATTTTAACCTTATTAATTATTTCAATGCCTCATGGAAAGTTTAAAAACTCGACATGCAGTCATCAACAGGAATTGTGACTCGAGGAGAAATTTACCAAATTATACAGAGCGAATCACCTTCCACCAGTTTTTTCATTCACTTTGGAAGCCTCTTCATTTTGGCTGGGAAGGCGATCCGATTTGGCCCTTGGGTTGATTTAAGGAATTTTGTTATTTTTAAAATAAAATAAATCCAAATTATATTGTTACGCCAAGGTTAAAAAATATATCTGATAGGTTAAGAGTATTGCAAATTTTTTAAGATAACTAGCCAATATATTTATTAAACTGCTGATATTTCCAATAAATAGCTGATGATTGAAGCAGTATTTGCTTCCCTTCGCTTCAATTTAGAGGCTGAAGCGGAAGAAGTCGGCCTATTGGCCCAAGAGAATTAAGTCTGGTAATGCTGCCTTCCATGATTAGTTTACCAGAGAGGCATTGAAGTAACAATGGTGACAAGTGGGCCTGCCAAAGCCAATAGCAGTGCCTTCCTCAGTATCAGAGAATCATCAGTTGCCATTAAAATTCAACTTCACAGACTTGACAGGCAGCATGCTCCCAATCATGGGCCTCAGAATAGGCATTTGTTTCTAGCACCTCTATAACTCAATCTATCTCAATCACTGGGATAAAAGAGAAGCCAAGAATTTAGATGGAAAATGTTCTTCTGAGAAATGTGTTACCAAGCATGCTTAGCTGTTTTAAGTACGAGGTACAAATTGTCTAAGTTGCTTTATAGTTGGTGAGTCGATGACTTACGTCTAACACATTGTGCATTTATTTGGAAGGACAACATCAAATTATTGAAACCCTAGTTGCCAATTGATAAATAAAGTTCCAGTGCCTAAAATTGGGATCAGTGGCTTTCTGTATAAGCATTGGGAAATATATGAGAATCTTGTTTCCCTCACAAATGTTGTACTAGGACCTAGCTTACCCTGTCCTTTAGCGTCGTCCTCCTAAACCTCCTTATTAATCCCATCTCATATTACAAAGATAGATCTATCCATGTCGTTTGACCCCTTTCGAAGCCATTGCACCCATATTTTTCACTAAGTACTCTAATCCATAATACAACTTGCCTTCCCCTTCTTTCCTATGTTGTTCTCCATTGGAGCCTAGTCCACTAGAGGCCATGCTGCACCCCTTCGATCTATTGAGAGTATTTATTTCATTTGTATTAGGACCTATTTGGATGTCATATTTCAGCATTTTTCATTTAGGTTTCAAGCTGTAATTGATTTTCAATTTGATGAATTGTGGCTTGTTTGGTTGGGGGGGGAAGGGGTGCATTTGGTTGTTCTAATTTAAACTGGAATTTCTTTCATAATTTTCTCATTTTGTAATTTGTTTGATTTTCTCTGACTTAAATTACAACTCTACCGTGGTGCCCGAGTTTGGGGGTGGTGGCAGCTGGGTAAGGGTGTGGTAGAGGAAGGGCATTGGTGCTGCCATGGTGCAGGTCGTGGTGGAGGGGTGATAATGGTGGTGGTTTTGACTGGGTAATGACGATAGTAGTAGTGATGGAGCAGTGATGGTGGTATGATTTGATGGTGGTGGTGGCTGGGGTTGGCAATGGGGCACGACAATTAGGCCCCTCCCTGAAAAACCTGGGATCAGGCGATGGGAGCTGGCTTGAGTGGCAAGCTTCCTTAGCTCGAGGATTAGATAAGGCCATGCTAGGTTTGAGCTAGAGGCCATGGCTTGCCCAACCCTTTTCTTTAATGTGTCTTTATGCTTAAATTCTATGAGGTCCACCATGGCCTGAATTGGGCTAGGTGCTACTGGTTCACCTAGTTGGGGCCCTGGGTCGGGCCTGGCTTGGGCTTTGGACTATTGGGTTTGTGTGGCTTTTAAAGGCCTTATGAGAGCTTGTATGAGCATTTTATATAGTGAAACATAAACTCAATGGGAGTGTGGTCCTCGTATGAACCATACTAGGCAAATACTATTTGTCAGTACTCAGACTAGGCTCAATGTGCTAGGCCGGCCGAGTTGGAAAAACCCAAGCTACCTGGGTATAAAGATAAAACCAAGAAGGGTTTAGTGGGTTAGCTCTTGATGAGGTCCTAGTATGCTCAAATGAGAGCAGAAGGACTGTGACCCTTGTGTGTGAAGAACAACCTTTAGAGACAGGGCTAAAACCTCATCGTTGTATCATCACACAACATATCCATAGATAACCGTATTGAGATAGTAATCTACCATTGAGGGTCAAATGTGTACATGTGCGAGAGATAAACCCTATGCACCATAGAGTCGTGGTTTCATCATGGTCTGAGGACCATAGATTTGTCTCTAGGGGAGAACCTAAAATCCACATACTAAGATTGTATCCCCTAGCCGATTGGATGACTGTGGTGGTCCAACTATTAGCCCATGCAGTGGATTGTGGGTCATGAGAACTACTGGGTCAGTTTGAGAAAGCTAGGTGGATCGTGGTCCACAGTTCAAGGGGGAGTGCTCCAGTGCATTGATAAATTCCTAAACCTAAATGGATTCGATTCCCATTAAAATTAATTTATTTTATGTTATATGATTTTTATAATGTTTTTTTGAATTTTTTTTGAATTTTTTGATATTTTATTTTTATCATTTGAAATTTATAAATTAAGAGAAGTAATTTTTCAATGTCTTACATAAATAATGATATTTAAAATTCTAAATTCAAAATTCAAAATAAAATATTTTTTAAAATTATATGGGTCCCTCTATAAAATATGGAAGCCTATTAACACATGTGGTATTTGGGTGAGGCCACAAGAGCCACCAAAGGGTGGCACGCCCCACCCATATGGGATTATTCAAATTTGCATGTTGTGGTGATGATTATCTCATACAAGTTGGCTTTCTAATTTTGGATGAGGCCAACTTGCATAATGAAATCAAATATTTAAAATATTTAGTAAGTCTTGTGAATTAAGATTTTTTGATTTAAGAAATAAAGAATGGATATACTAAATTAGAAAGTAAGAGATTTACTTTCCTTATTTAAAAATTTGATGGGAATAGAATTAAGAAAAGAAGGATATGGTTCTAGCACATTCCTTTGAATTTTGATGGTGGATCGAAATAATTGATGACTCACATCTCTCACGCCACAAGTCTCCTTAGATTGATGGTCAATACTTGATTCTTTTACTTGTGGGGAAACTCTCTCAAAAGCATATGACTTTCGATCTAGAACCAACTATACCTGAGTTTTACTTAAGCCTCCTTGGCTTGATTTTTAGGGAGATGATAGTAAGAAATTAAAGAGGGAGAGATCTACTACCAAAGGGATGTTCCCCTTTGCTACCCACAAATCAAGACCAATCCCAAGCTAGGTTCTGCCCCTTAGAACCATAGGAGAGATAAAAAGAAGATAGCTTGGATGTGCCCCCTTGGGATTCAAAGAGAGTAGTTTAGGTTGGGGTATGCCCCCCCTCTTTAAACTTAGGGAGAGATATGAAGCCCTAGGTTGTGGAGTGACCCCTATAGAATACTTGGAGAGAGATAATTCTTAGAGAGAGAAGAGAATTGGTGTAGAGATTTGGTAAGGGAGGTGAGTTCTTTTTATAGATTTTTTATGCCTTAAGGTTTGCAATCTTTAGTGGGAGCAAATCTTGACCGTCGATCCAAGGAGACTTGTGGGGTGAGAGATGTGAGTTATTAATCTTTTGATCCACCATCAAAATTAAAAGGAAGATGCTAGAGCCTTATCCTCCATTTCCTATATCTATTCCCATCAAATTTTTAAATAAAGAAAGTATATCTCTTACTTTCTAATTTAGTATATAAATTTCTTATTTTTTAAATCAAGCAATCTTGATTCACGAGACTTGATATTTCAATTTTATTGTGCAAGTTGGCCTCATCCAAAATTAGAAAGCCAACTTGCATAGGATAATCATCACCACATTATGCAAGCTTGAATAATCGCTTATGGGTGGGGCGTGCCACCCTTTGGTGGTTTCTCTTGGGCTCCACCCAAATACCAAATATGTTAAATGGACCTTCATATTTTATGGAGGGTCCATATAATTTTAGAAAATATTTTATTTTGAATTTCGAATTTTAAATCTCATAATTTATTTAAAACATTGGAAAATGACTTTATCAGAATTTATAAATTCAAATGACAAAAATAAAAACTCAGAAGATTCACAAAAAATTCAAATAAACATTATAAAAATCATGACATAAAATTAATTAATTTTGATGGGAAGTGATTCGTTTAGGTTTAGGAATTTATCAATGTGCTGGAGCACTCTACCTTCAACTGCGGACTCCGATCCACCTAACTTTCTCAAACTGACTCAGTAGTTCCCATAACCCACAATCCATCGCAGGGGCTCATAATTGGACCACCAAAGTTAGCCAATCGGTTAGGGGATGCAATCCTTGTGTGTGGATTTCAGGTTCTCCTCTAGAGACAAATCCATGGTCCTCAAATCAGGATGCAACCATGACTCTATGGTGCATAGGGGTAATCTCTCGCATATTTACACGCTTTACTCTCAATGGTGGATTACTATCTTAATGCAACTATCTACATACATGCTGTGTGATGATACAACTATAAGGTTTAACCTTGTCTCTAAAGGCTATTCATCACACACAAGGGTCATAGTCCCTCGGCTCTCATTAGGTATACTTCGACCTCACATTCTCGATTTTATCTCTATGCCCAGGTACCTTAGGTTTTTCAGCTCAGTTGGTGTAGCATGTTGAGCCTAGTCCGAGTATTGACAAATAACATTACCTAGTATATGGTCTACACGAAGACTACACTTACTAAGTTTATGTTTCACTATATAAAATGCTCATACAAGCTCTCATAAGGCCACATAAACCCAACATCTCCCACTTGGCCTTTGGAGGCCTTATAATCTCTCTTCCTCACATTCTCATCCCCCCAATTACAATCTCTCGCAAGCATTTCTCTCTTATTCTCTCTTATTACATTAATCATGGATTTCGTCATCAATTTTTTCACAAAGGATTTATGAAGGCAACGCCTCTTTCTCTTTGCTGCTCTGATCTCATCCCGTATGTGGTTGTAGTTCATCTTTCATGTCGCATCGCGAATCATGGACCTGTTGTCGTAGAAAATCATTACGCACCATCATTGCATGGGGTCATATCTTCAGGGGCCTAAAGAAGTTCTTCAATCAAGTTGCTCCCTTTAGTAGCTATACAACTAGCGCCATGAATCCGAGTTCCATGGCTGAACAACAGTATGTTGTTCCAACAGGCCTGTCAAACACAAGCTGGTGCTCCCACAGTCCCATTGGAATATTGAGTTTATCTAGATCCTTTATAACAGGATACCTGTATATATGAATATCCAAGTAGCTAAAAATAATCATGGGATTGTTAACTGTTCCGACTCAAACATAAAAGTATCATCTCAGCATTCTCATACTTATGTCATGAGGTATTATAGCAAGTGTTATGCAAAAATAAATAAATCAATTCCCGTTTGGTTTCAAAATATTCGCAACCTTCATGAACGACAAAGGTCAACCACACTAGCCTTCTTGGTAGCATACAAGTTATTTAATCGACACAACATGTGTCTAGGAGACATAGCAAGCTAGCCATTCTATGACATACCCTATGGTTCATGGTCTTAGACAATCGAGGATTCTAAACAACTCAAAACCAAGTTATATAATCGGTATTATGAAAACATGAGTCAAGACATTCGGTTATTTAAAAACGGTGCATAGATTAATGGCATTTTTTCTCAGTACATAAAATACTTTCAAGACCTAATGTTTTTCCTTATATAAAAATTTGACTTGTTATGCTTATTGTCTACAATGCAAATCAGAGAGATCTTCAAACGAAGATCCCTTAGATTTGAACACCACAAACTGATTTTAAGAAAAGTGATGGAGAATGTGGGGAAAATTGAATTCTGCTATGAGGTCAGATCTACTTAGAAACGAGTGGATCTGCTCTCAGATCTGTGGCAGTGCCAGGGTTGATTCGAATGCGAAACACAAAATAAAAACGATAAAAACTAATCTAACCTAATTAAAATGAAACAAAATAGAAACGGAAGAAACAAAGAGTAAAGAAGTATACCAAACCGGGCCAGATGGCCCGGGACTCTTAAGCCTTCGAGGGCCCACCCATATTAGAACCAGTGTCCTCTTTGCCTCTCTTTCTCCAGATGTTGACTAGGTCATAGCCTGGTTGAATGGGTGTGTTGATTAGACCTTAATCTGGTTGAAAGGGGTTTTCTGCCTTAAGGATAGCTGAAAAACTAGGGTTCAGGGTTTCTCCGGTCAATGGTTAGGGTTTACTCTTCTTTGTCCTAACTCTTTTCTAACCTAATTCAAGAGGAAGCCCCTCCAAGTACCCACAAATTATCATTTTTATAAATTGGGAACTGACTGAAAAGGGCTTACCATCACCAGTAAATCCCCTGACCTGAATCTGCCATTCTGAGGTCTCGGGTCAGTGGTGTCCAGCTAAAATTGGTCAAATTCAAGAAATTTGACCTAAAATAGCTGGGGGACCTTTGGTATGCGGAAACTTCCATTTTCGAGCAGTCGGAACCTGCTTCGAAATGAAAATTTCCAGTGCAAGCTAGATTCTGGTGTCGTCAAGATGCTGCCTGAAAAAAATCATCCATTTCGGGTTAGTCTAGGCTGGGTGACACTGGTAGTGTCGCTCAAGCCTGGATTGCCCAAAATGGCAGATTCCTGTTCAGGACTGATCAATGAGTTGTCCTGTCAGAAAGTAACGATTTCGGGTCAAACTGGGTTGGGCAGCATCAGTGGTGTCACCCGGGCGGCATTAGGGGTGTCGCTTAGTTTGGGTGGGCAGCACTAGTAGTGTCGCCCAGACCAAACATATCTGAAGTCATAAATTTTCTGATCAGGTTTGATGCATGAGCTCTTGTGATGCTTCTGGAGAAAATTTTGGTAAAAAAGAGTTATTTTACTATTTTTAGTGATTTTTTTGGTAAAACATGGTACTTGCAAGATTTTGGGTCATAGGGTAGGCAATATGGTTCTAGATCATAGGGTTGACAGTATGGACTATGGTGGTTATGATTTGGGGTTCACTAGGACAGTGTGGCCCTAAGGGTTCAAGAAAACTACAGAATTTGCCAATTTTAAAATGGGGTGTCAACAGTTGCCCCTTTATGGCATAGGCATAATGGTGAGTGACAAAGAAGTAGACACTTTGGAGTTCCCTGTCCTTCGAGGGGCAGGTGAACGACAAAGATAATGCATACATTTTAAATCTCATCCGGACGTTACAAGGTCAGAGGGCGCACCAACTATCCCTCCAAGTCATTGTGCTCCTGAGCTTTACTCACTTAGGGCATTTTCATCATAGGGTTTTTAGCGTGAGATGTCGATTAGTTATACAAAGTTGAAACTCGAGTTGGATTTTCTAGCAGTGCCACTTAACTTTAGGGGTTTTCACAATTTCAAATTCTTAGACCTGGTATTTTCTTTGATTTCTTTAGGGTTTCCTAAGGTTTTCTATAGGTTTTTCCTATTTGGGAAAGGTTTGGCCAAGTCAATTATGAAGAGAGAGATAAGGAGGTAATGCGGTGATCATCAGATATGGGTGTCCAAGTTCCTAAGGTTTAAAAGACTTTTTAGAAATTTTGAAAGTAGAGGGAGATTTGAAATAGAGCCCAGAACTTGGACGGGCCATGATTTTAACAAAGAAATTAAAGTTTTTGAAAACACAAGACATATAATGAAAGTTTTGAAATGAGAAAGATATTTCAAAAAACAAATTTTATTTAGCAGTTTTAGCTCATGCAACGATATCTCTTTAAGCAGTTTAATATCATGCAGTGATGTACAATACACTCGACCTTTTACGTCATGTGGGGCTAAATGAATACACGCGACCTTTTATGTCATACGGGGCTAGATGAATACACGCGACCTTTTATGTCATACGGGGCTAGATGTTTTCTGAATCACCCTATCTTTTCGTCATATGGGGCTCGACGTTTTCTGAATACACCTGATCTTTTACGTCGTACTGGGCTAGACGTTTTCTGAATACACCCGAAATTTTACGTCATACGGGGCTAGACGTTTTCTTTATACACCCGACCTTTTATGTCATATGGGGCTAGACGTTTTCCTGTCTAGACTCCGTTAGAACTCATAAGTTTGACATTTTTTCCTGTCTCAGCTCTTTTACGTCGTACAAGCTAGACATTTTTTTGAACTGGATTTTGATTGGCAGTTTAGGTTTGTGCCACCAAAGAGCATCTTCTTTTTTATTATTTTATGAAAGAGAAATGCATTACAAAACCAAACTTGCCCTCTGGAAGGTTCAAAAGTTGGAGCAGGGGCATTTTTTGCCAAAACAATTTGGGCAACACTAGTACTGTAGCTCGGGCGACGCTGGGCACGCTCCCAGCGTCGCTCAAACTGTGTAGGGGAATTTTGTTTTTTATGGGTTTCTTTTTTTTTTAAGTTGGGTGACAAGGGTAGTGTCGCCCACAGAAAAATGGTTTTTTTTATTGGCTAATTGTTTTTCTTTTTTATTACTGGCTGGCCACAGAAAAAGGGTTTTTTTTATTGGCTCATTTTTTTTCTTTTTTTATTATTGGCTGGGCTACACAAGTAGTGTTGCCTATACAAATGGTTTTCTTTTTTTTGGATGGGATGGGTGACACCATCTGTGTCGCCCATAGAAAAAAAACATTTTTTCTTTTTTTTTGGTAGGTGACAGCACTGGTGTCGCCCATAGAAAAACTTTTTTTTTTTTGGTGGGTGACACCGCTTGTGTCACTCATAGAAAAAAAAGCATTTTTTTGGTGGGCGACACCAGTAAGAAAACTTTTTTTTTTGGTGGATGACACCACCTGTGTTGCCCATGGAAAAACATTTTGCTTTGTTTTTGGTGGGCTACACCACTTGTGTCGTCCATAGAAAAACATTGTTTTAAAAAAAGTTTTCAAATGAAAATTTTAAGTTTTTTTTTTTTGGTTTTAAATGTGGGTCTTACAGTTTAACCATTATGACCCCTTTGGTGGACCCTATATGAAGATGTCGGGTCCTTGCTTGGATCTTCAGGACGAGGAGTCATCAAGTATTTCTTTATCTTCCAACCTTAGCTCTTGTATTTCAATTCAAAGGAGAATTCTCTAGAGTTTTCACGTAAAACAAAGTTTTGAAGACTACAGGATACTGCCCCAAGGTGTTTAAAATCTCTTTGGATTTTTGATTTTGTTCCTCCACCACTCACCTTTCGAAGTCCAAATGATTGAGGTCCTTAACAATGTTCTACCAGGCTAATGCTCATCGATTTTTCTTTAGACACCATTCTGACTGAGTAAGAGGGAAGAGAAGATGTTTAGAGAGAAAACACTTTGGAGAATAGAAGGAAGGAGAGAAGTTCTTCTTTTTCATCGCCTCAAGGTCCCTTTTGGGTGTTCAGCTCGGTAGCCTTTTTTCCAACGCTTGGGGTTCATTTTGGATTTTTAGCTTAGCAGATTTTTTTTTTTTTCATCTCTCAGAGGTCCCTTTCTGATGTTCAGCTCAGTAGCCTTTTTTCGAATGCTTGGGATTCCTTTCGGATTTTCAGCTCAGCGGATTTTTTCTTTCTTTTTTCATTTTGAAGAAGAAAACAATGACAAAGGAAGAGGAGGAGGAGAAAGAAGAAGAGTCAAGGTGGCTTGTTTTTTATTGTAAGAATTCACTCTAAGATCTTGTAGGAATTCAATCATCTTTCTGTCCTCCAAGTGGTAGGGAGGTTCTAATATCGGTTTTCCTTTGATTTCCCTTGACCCAGGTTGACATCCAATATCTCTTTGATAATGGTTGCGGAATTTCCGTTGAACTTTTCCTTTGAACTGCTCTACTCGAACCTTGATTTTGGGACAAAAAAAAATCACTCTTAATTTCCTAATCCCTCAATCTTTTGCATGGATAGATAAGCTCATCAGGGTTTTCCTGTTAATGGAGTACTTTATGTTATTCATTAGGCGTGAATGCCTTTTAAAGTGTGAGGCATGAGTGCCTCATTTGGTTATTTGAAGCATGAGTGCCTCATTGCGTTCGCAAGAAAGTCTAGTGAAGATGGCCCAAATGGGCCCTTTAGAATTTCTAGAAGGTCAACTTCTTTTGATATTTGAGGCAAGAGGTCTCTTTGCAGCACTTGCTCATTTGTCTCCTCATGAGTTATTGTCCCGAAATTAAGGTTTTTCTTGTCACCATGAGTTTGGTTGAGCTTATGCTCGAGTTCATCTTGCTCGTGCGAGTTTGATTCATTGTCACATATGTGTGAATCATTTATTGCGTTAATTTGAAAGTACGGGTTGAAGGCATCATCTACCCCAGTTTGATCCTTGATGATGGGGACCTCTTGTACCACTTTTGAGACTGTATCTTGGAGTGGAATTTCGCATGTGATGATCCTTTATTTCATCCTTTCTTAGATTATGGGCTTGGAGCTAATGTTATCCTCATTGCTTTGATCATGAGTGTAACTCCTGGATGAGCTTATGCTCATTTTGTTCTTCATCTACTGGACCTTCTAGTTGATTTATTCTTGTGCTCCAAGGCCATTGTGGATGTTCTTTGGGTTTGGGCGTAGTTTGTGATTCTTCTGAGTTAATCTGGTTGACATTAGAATTGTTTGTCGAAGCATCTAGAGTTTCTAGTTTTTCTATATCATCAACCTCTTTCTTTCTGACATTTATCGTTCTGTTATCAATGAGGTCCTGAACTCTTTGCTTGACAGCTCGGCATTCTTCTGTGTTATGGGCATAATTTTAATGCCAATCACACCATTGAGTTGTATCGCCCTCCATGGAAGGGAGGAATCCTGGCTACTGCGGGTAATTCTATGAGCCTTGCGTCAGGCAGCTTCTTAATGATATCGGTCATAGGGTCATCAATGGGAGTGAATTCCCTTGGTGTGTAAGTCTGAAACCTCCATATGGTAGAATAATTTTTAGTCCTTTCTTGCGACTGGTTTGCAGAAAGGTTGCTTTTCTTGATCAGGTCCACCTCTCCTTCTTGAGAGGACGCTCCACTAGTCGAGTTATCAAAGTCTATGGTCTCATCCTCCTTGGCTCGCTCATATCGCGATACTCTTTCAAGCATAACATCAAACGAGTAAGGGACTGCCTCCATACTGAAGAATGTGACATTCTGAAGTCATGCTCTCTATTACCATGCTTACCTTCACAGCTTCAGGGAGTGGAGTTTCAATGACTCGCATAGCGGCCTCTCTGAATCTGGTTATAAACAACGAAAGAGACTCACCTGACATTTGTTTGGTGGAAGTTAACTCACCAAGGTGATGGGTCTTGGCCTTGTCCCACGATAGCGAGAGGAAAATTGCGTGAACATTCCATTAGGAGTTGCTTGAGGTTTATCTTTCATGAATCTTAGGTGCCACATCAGGGGCCCTTCTGATAAGTTATGCGAGAACATGACCGTAAGTTGGTTGGGTAGGTCTTGCAGTGTGTGGACCATCAATAAGTAGGTGTTGATGTGTGCCTTAGGATCCTTTTTTTTTGAAAAATTGTTTATGAATTGTGGCATCACAAACACTACCAGTAGATCTTCTAGGTGTCCTAGAATTTCTTGTACATAGGTTTCAAGAGTTGAGAAATCCCATATTCCTATTTTCTCTAAAGAGTCTGTTGAACTTGACTTTGTGGTATGTGACTCGTATAGACTGGCTATTGGGCCCTGCCCCAAGGATTGAGCCTGAGGAGTTTGTTGAACTTGGTGTGCCGGTTGTCGGCCTATAGACTCACCCGAGTTGAATTTGATCAGAGCATACCCATTACTCGGAGGTTGCACAACTTGGCCAGGTAAGAAGGTCTGCAAAGATAGGATCACCACTTGACTGAGATGAATGACCCGAACTGCTATGATGACTAGACCTCTAACCTTGGGTGGCTAGGTCTACTTGACCCTGATCTTGATTAGATGATCTATCCCTAAGCTTAGGGTATTCTCTTGCCCTAGCACTGGACTAAAAGAGTGAAGGAATGCCATAACTACTGTCAGATGGAGTCTGCCCTCTAGGTAGTCTTGGGCTTGAGTGATGATTAGAACTAGACACCTGGCCTGTAGTGGTTTGGATTGATAGGCTAACACCCCTAGGGTTGTATTGGTTTGAGCCTACATGTTGGAGGTGGCCTATACCTTGAGCTTCTGACCTGACTTTCCTAGATGGACTATTCTGGATGGTATACCCTCTATTCAACAGGTCTTGAAAGAATGCATGCACCTTTGGATTGTCTTGATATCGAGTTTGGTCAAAACCCTAACCGTTATTGGTGCTGAGTTGCTTGGGTAGACTGTCCCTAGTTGTATGTGAACCCAGTTCTCCACTAATTGGTTGATTGCTAAGATTGGAATGCTGGGCTGCTAATTGAACACCGGGGTTAACCCGGCTGGGATTGACTAACTCAGAGATCTGGGCCGGGGCCCTACCTTTGATATGTTGACTAGATTTGAGGCAAACCCCCATGTCATGGAGGATTGCCTCTGGCCTAAACCCTTGACTGTTCAGGGTATTACGGACCCTATTAACCTGTTGGCTCGTGGCTTCCAAATGATGGCCATGAGGGTGACTTGGACGGCTCGGTATGGTTCCATATGGGTTGAGACTCGGTTCACTGACATGAGTGCTATGGATTTGCGAGGGAGCACTGTGACGATGCCTCTTAGATTGACTAGGTTCTCTAGATCTAGACTGGGCTGGAGCCATAGGGTTGGACCTTGCTTTGCTTTGATCTTGATTCATAACTCCTAGACTTGTATTAAAATAGGAAGGTTGGGACCTTGCTTGGGCATGGACCTAGATTAGGCTTGATGGGCTTAAGTTTGAATTCTGAACCGCGGTGAGCCCAGTCTAAGTCTAGGGACACCTCTGAATCTAAACCTAAGCATTGATCAGACTGGATGGATCTTGCTAAACTCAATAGATTTTGGTTTAGACCTTGAACCAGGGTAAGCTTAGTCTAGCTCTAGAGGTAACTCTAAGCTTAGACCTATACAACCTAGACTGAGATCTAGACTAGATGGGTACGACTCTCGGCTCGGACCAAGAGTGGGTCTAGGTTCAGACCTGGCTGTGAGCTTGGTTTGGACTTGGACTGAGCTGGGTGCAAGCCTGGGATTGGACCAAGAGGGTTTTGAAGGTCAGACTGGGTGTGGACCTGGATTGGATCAAGATTGGGTTAGGCGCGGGCCCTGGCTTGGACCAAAAGGCGGGCTAGGTCTGGATCTGGGTGTGAACCTGGTTCGGACCTAGGCTAGGCTAGGTACAAGATTGGGCTTGGACCAAGAGGGTTTTGAAGATCATACTGGGTGTGGACCTGGACTGGATCAAAGTTGGTTTAGGCACGATCCCCTGGCTCAGACCAAAAGGGGGCCTAGGTTTGGACCCGAGTGTGAACCTGATTCGGACTTAGGTTAGGCTGGGTACAAGCTTGGACTTAGACCCAAAGGGTTTCAGTTCGGACCAGAAGTGGATCCGGACTGAGATCTAATGATCAAACAACTATAATAAGCAAACACAACACTCGAAAACTTTTGCCCTAAATTATGGGTTGGCTCGGTCTGAGTGGGTTTCTAACTATTGAAATGCAGCTAGGTTGAGTAGGTCCCCACGTAGGTCCTGGCCTCCTGTTATAGGATTTTCACTAGGTCCTACAATGTGTGGCGTTGCTTTGAGGTAAAGGATTACGGAGGGGCGCATATAGTTAAAGTTACACGAATCCCAATTGCCACAGCTCTCAATGCTAAGTTCCCCTCATGTAGTTATTGCGGATTTTGGGGGTTTTAGAAAAATTTGTTGGTTTTCCCAGCATTTCCGGTCCGCTGTGTGCAAGAGTGTGTAAAGACGCATGCAAACAAAAAAGAAAGTGGCAAGCATGCAGAGACGCACAATGCAAGAAAGAAATAAAGTGAGCGCTCCGCAAAAATCGTGACAAGCGATGTGTGCTTTGAGGCGAAGCTTGCTAGATAGCACAATTGAGATGGAGGGGTAGGCAACCCCTAAGAAGGTACTCAGTGAAAACAATGAAACCAAGCATGCCCGTGTCTAGCCGAGTGCGGCTCGAGTCAAGGGTGACTCGAATGGGACAAAGTTCAAAGGGTGCAAGCAGACCTCAATATTTTTTTTTATTTTTTTTTTAATTTTTATCCTTTTAATTTTGATGAAACAGAGTTAAACTAAACATAGTGAAGAAGAGAAAACATGACTTCTAATAGAATTAATTAAACTAAAAAAAATCAGAAAGCACAGATAGAACAAACCTATCTTAAGCATAATATTTTTTTTTGTATTTTTTTTTTAAATTATTTGAACATAGAAACTGGTGGACAGTAAGCCAAAAACCTTTGGGACAGGCTTGTAGGGTCCCAATATTTTTCTAGAACATTTGGAACCAAGCGGCACTGGCCCTCACAAGCTGAGCAACATGGGTGGTGTTGTCCAAATATATATATTTATTTATTTATTACTTTCTATTTTTACTGTTGATGAAGTAAGGTTAAACTAAGCTGTGGGGTTCCAAGAATTTTTTGGGACCTTTGCCTCTGGGAGATATGGGTGGTGTCACCTAAACGCAGCACCGAAACCCTGGGTCTTGGTCATAGCCAATTTTTGGGACTTTTTTATGACTGAAAAGAGTAAAAATGGTGAATAAAAACTTGTGTTTTGGAGCTCGGATCAAGCTCGAAATGCCCCACGATGGGCGCTAAATTGTTTACAGTGCAAATCGGAGAGATCTTCAGACGAAGATCCCTTAGATTTGAACACCACAAACTGATTTTTAAGAAAAGTGATAGAGAATGTGGGGAAAATCAAGTTCTGATTGGAGGTCAGATCTACGGTACTCAGAAACGAGTGGATCCGCTCTCAGATCAGTGGCAGCGCCAGCGTTGATCGAATACGAAACACGAAATAAAAGTGATAAAAACTAATCTAACCTAATTAAAATGAAATAAAAACAAGGAAGAGTAAAGAAGTATACCAAACCGGGCTAGATGGCCCGGGACTACCGAGCCTTCGAGGGCTCACCCGTATCAGAACCGGTGTCCTCTTTGCCTCTCTTTCTCCAGATGTTGACCAAGCCTGAGCCTGGTTGAATGGGTGTGTTGACCATGCCTTAGTTTAGTTGACCCTAAGAATAGCTGAAGAACTAGGGTTTAGGGTTTCTCCGGTCAATGGTTAAGGTTTACTCTTTTCTGTCCTAACTCTTTTCTGACCTAATTCAAGAGGAAGCCCCCCCAATAATCCACGAATTTTCATTTTTGTAAACTAGGAATTGACTGAAAAAGGCAACTTACCATCACCAGCAAATCCCCTAACCTGAAGTTGTCATTTTGAGGTCTCGGGTCTGGGTGACACTAGTGGTGTCGCCAAGCCAAAATTCGTCCAATTCAGGAAATTTGACCTAAAATAGCTAGGGGACCTCTGGCATGCAAAAATTGTCGTTTTCGGGCAGTCAGTTGGGCGACACTTGGCAGTGTCGCTCAGGTCAGGACTGCTCAGAAACAAATTTCCAATTCAGGGCATCTTCTTCTACCGTCAAGATGCTGCCTCCCAAAAATTGTCCATTTTAGGTCAGTCTAGGCTGGGTGACACTGGCAGTGTCGCCTAAGCCTGGGCTGCTCAAAATGGCAGATTCTTGCTTAGGATTGATCAGTGAGTTGTTGTCACACCCCAAGATTTATAACACTGGAATCCTTGAGATGTAACAGTCTATCTTTAACAAAGCGAAATTTTTCCACTTCACCATTTATTGCACTAAAACAGATTTTTCCATTTCTAAGAGTCTGTACAAAGTCTACTCATAACTAGTATTAACATGAAGGTTTAGATATACATCTGTTGATAGGACAAAATTTACAATAGTGAATTTTAACAAAAGTCACAAAGAGAAAATTTCATCATAACTATGACTTCTTCCAAAGTTGGTCCTGTTGTGCCTTCAACTAGGGAGGCTGCAATTACCTTGAAATTTTTTTACCATAGTTTGATGAGTTTGGCTACTCAGTAAGTGATCATCATAGTCCTAAAAAATAATCATAGTCGGAAGATGTAAGTATTTTCAAAAAGGGAGGTCTATTAGAAACAATGCGAGCCAAAAAGCATTTATGGATAACAATTTCACTTTCAGAACTGCACAATTAAACATAATCCAAATGATTGAATTGCATATAAATATTTTAACAGCAATGCATAACTCAAAGGATTTCATAAAATACCCTACTGCGTCCCAAGTAGGTCACCTATATACCCCACTAGCATCCTGGATGGGTCCAAACAATCCCTGTAGGTACAAACATACCTCACCGGCATCCCGAATGAGTCCAAATAGTCCCTAGCGGCATAACCGGATAGGTCCAAACAATCCCTACAGGTGCAAACGTACCTCACGGGCGTACCCGATGAGTCCAAATAGTCCCTATCGGCGTCCCGGATAGGTCCACACATACTTAAATTATCTCAGAAACTCTTTAACATCAAAAAGCATCAACATCGTATATTCAAAGTATCATTGAAATCATTAACAGGAATTTACTTGAAGCAACTTAAACAATTACTTTCATTGAAATATTTGTAAGTAACCAATCACACAATTTGGATACAAATTGTAAAAAGGTAGCAGATTGAACAGGTATATTTGAAATGGAATCCAATAGGCAGTCGATTATCAATTTAAGAGCTTTTATAGAAATCCAAGGTTAAACACATAAATATCACAATTTTATGGAATGTAATTTCATAATTAATTATTTTACAGGAATAGGTAAAACTTATAATATCTGAAATTCATAGACAAACAAAAATACAATTAAATGCAGAAATGTGTAAAACTCACAGTATTGGTAGTATTGTAATTAATTGTAGAAATATCAATTTTTCACATAATGATTTTACCAGAAATGACATCACTTACACAAATTTTATAGTGTCTAAAAGTCATAATAATAGGTAGAAATTTTATTTTTAATAATTTACAATGTCTAAATTTCTAATAATAATAATTTTAACAAAAAAAATATGATACCATATGCGCATAAAATTACAGTATAAAAATGGTGAACAGACTATTTTTCAGGATAATGAGATCATTTACCTATAATATTTGTGAGGGAACTTTCGGTAAAATTTGGCTAGAGAGAAGTTCACTGCGTTCTTTAATTCACAAAGAGGTACTGAGAGGGAGGGGTGTAAGAGAGAGTGTTTTTGCAGAGAGAGAATCCAACTCGTTCTCCTCTTTTTAAACACAAAAAAAATATTATTATAATATATTATTAACCCAACTCATACATGACGTG
>NW_006498062.1:2872756-2912223 GCF_000471905.2 Amborella trichopoda | reverse complement strand
TGGTGTGACATTATGGTATGAACTATCATAGCTGCTCGATTCACATCAAACGGCCAAAAAGTAGAGTTACATATAAGCTTATATGTTGTTGGGTCACTTAGAAACATTGCCCAAGCTACAAGCCCAACATCCCAAGATTGTGGGATCCTAATATTTGCGAGACCTGCGGATATAAGAAGTTACGAGACAACTACGAGACCTGTGGATATAAGAAGTTACGAGACAACTACTATACATGGTTTACTCAAACGGTGTGTGTTTGGGTGAGAATGAATCTTCCAATACAATGAATCTTCTGTGTTCGGATAAGAATGAATCTTCCAATACAATGAATCTTCCAATAATTATGTACAACACAAAATTAGCATTTGCACGAGATCTAAAGGGCCACTTGGGCGTATCATTTGGGAACATGTTAATATTTAAAGGAAAAAAAGCCAACTTGCTCTTGAAGTCTCCTTATGGTCTCTACCTTGCCTTAAATGCTGTAGTCATCTTTGTTTTGTTTGACGTCTTGAATGCATGTCCTTTTAAAGCACTACTCATTGCTCTCTTCCCCTCTCTTTGGAGCCCCACGTATTTATTCCCCTATTTGGCCAAAAATTCAAACCTCTCTCTCTCTATCTCTCACGAGAATATTCAAAATTTTTATTGCTATATATAAAAAAAAAAAAGAGAGGAAAAGTTTCTATACTTCCCCTACCATCCGGCTGTTCAATTTTGATGAAGTGAGTCACTTACCGTTTGACATTAGATCCGGTGTTTTAGAGTATTTTATTTAGTTTTTTAATACAAATTATATGCATATGAAATTTGGCACGTGTCATCTTCTCATTAGGTTATATCTATAAAAAAATATTAAAATTAATTTTTTGATAGATTATAATGACTAAAGTACCCCTTAAAATTTTATTGGGAATATTTTTTTTATGAGTACGAGTTTAATAGAAGATTGGACACCAAATATTTGGTATCAAAATATTTTAAAAAAGAAACAACTCATGAGATTCTCTATCTGCTCTGACCTCCCAGATGTTCAGGAACGTTGGCATGGTTATAGTGAACCAGTAATTTGAGTTTGGGTCTTCTTCTGGGCACGTGAAACAAATGAGTAGAGTTGTTTGAAGTGGGATGACATGAGCACGTCTATGTGTTTTGCAGCTTTGTTTCTAAGAAGGATTTTCATGCCTAGCTAGTTTCTCATCCAACCAGCCATGGTTAAGAATAATGGAGACTCCAATTTTATAAATATCTTGTTTTGGTTGGACCATTATGTTAACTTAGTTTACTTTTTGTCCTGACTCCTGAGTCGTTATTGGAGGTTGGTTGTGTTTTGTTCTGAGGAAATGTGTTAGGGAAGGGTTTTAGGAAATTTAGTGTGAATTTCCTTGTGGATGGCTTTCAGATACTGCATTATATATGTAACTAAATGAAGTTGGGATACACGGGTTGTGTGATTGCCATCTTCATCATAGGCTTCACCATACATACTATCATACAAAAATTGTTACTCATGAAGGGTTGAAGCTGTAAAGATATGACAATTACTACTTGGAATAATTGTAGGATTGTTTGGTGGTTACACACGTGGTCTTGGTTGTCCCTCACGCAGTGGATATTTGTATGAAAGTTGTAGCTGGGTACCTCATCTATCATGGCACTGCTGTCAGACGTAGCAAATAGCAAATATTAATTGAAGTTATGGTTATGGTGGTGTAATGTGGTTTGAGTACTTAAATATTGTCACTTACCAGGTAGAATTGTGGATTACTTTGATAGGCTACATTGATTTGTTTGAAGTTTTAGCAATACTGCATGGTGCATGCTGGTCCTATATTGGGTTTCTTAGAATTTAAGTATATGTTGGTAACTGAAGTTTAATATCTTAAGATTTAATCTCTTAGGAAAGCACATATTAGATAGATAGGCTCTTAGATCCATGTTTATGCACTAATTAGTTGGCATGAATCCAAGATAATGTTGTTATTGCTTGCTCTACATTGTTCTTATAAGTGAGAGAGCACAGATAATTCCATTCAAGTCAAATATATTTTTTTTTGGTGATATTTCTAAGAACTGCATACTAATATGTGTTGGATGATGTATTAATCAATTTTGCTATTGCACATCAAGGTCACTTGGGCAAAGGTTAAAGTGGAAAGAACACAAGGTGTCTTTTTTTCTTCTAAAAGATATTCCTTGAATTGTGGGGCTAGTATATGAGGTTGCCGTTTCTTGGCTCTAAAATCTAATCGCTGGTATATGAACTGAGATACACACGGCCTTCTCTAACCATGACAACCTAGCTTTGAAGCTAGATTTTGTTTTGGAGGCGCAGGTGGGGCTTGGAATAGTCAGATGCAAAGTTTGAATGGAATGGAGCTGCCCTCTCTCATGATAGAATTTGAATTCCTTAAACCTCATTGCTGATGGTACTGCTCCATTTTGCTTTTGAACATCTCACCGCCTTGCTTATCAACTTTATAAGTCTAACCACTTGCAGTGAAGTGTTTCTTCAGGATAACTGCAAAAAATGAAGTTCTTCTTCAGGTCACATGCGTCCCATTAGCTGTCTTTCCATATGCCTATCACAGCTGTTGAATTCGTCAAAATCAGATCTAATTGGTCTATTTGGGTGGTTTTAGAATGAAATTTGCTTTGATTCAGCTGCGCTCTGTTAGATAAACATAATCAAAATGCTTTTGTCATCTTCATGTTGATCTTGGAAAGAGCCAAAGTGGTGCGGGGCGCTTCTTTCCTTTTCCTTTTAGTGTCGGAAAGTATTGTATCCTCCCGCCGAAGCAAAATGTGCATTTGCTCCTTCTGACAAAACCGGCCTTGCTAGGGTATTTTCAGTCACCCTAGCCCGGAGTACTTTTAGGACACTAATTTTGGGGTTGTGACTTATTCAACCTACTAACCAATATAAAGTAAACCAAAAAAGAAAAATGAAACAAGCACCCCGCATAAAGAGTGTTTGATTTTAGACATCAGATCTAGGTGTTATATTAAAAATATCGATCGGTGATTCGTAAGATTCCAAAATTTCAGATTAAGAAGTTTTCTCAAATATGTTTTTTGCCCAAGAGAGTAAATGTAAGACGTTGAGGGGTTTGACTATTTCAATTTGATTTGTAACTTATTATCGTATAGTTCAATGGTCTTGGTGGTAGTGACGGTGTAATGGTGGCAGTAATATCAAGACCTGTTTAGATACCTAAAAATATATTGTCTGTGAGATATATTACTAACGTAATACATTACCTGCAAATAGATTGTCACTGTTTGGAAAGTATTTTGATGCAACCTGGGAAATACATTACTTGCAAATGGATTCGGTACCATTTTGATACAACATGGGAAATACATTACCTGCAAATGGATTGCCATTGTTTGGGTAGTATTTTGATGCAACCTAGGAAATACATTGCTACTGTTTGGCTATGTCTGGAAGAAATATGAGAAATGCATTACCAAAATTTTATCAACAGTTGTCTATAAACTATCATTTTTTTTTTGTCACAAAATTATATTGAAATTTGGAATTTCGAAAAATATGCTATGATTTTAATTGAAAACCACTCAATAATTGAGATGAATGCTAAAAGCACAATAGAATAGAGCTGCTAAAAAAAATAAAAGCACAACAGAATATAATTGCTATAAAAATAAGGGAAAGATTTCTATACTTCCCCTACAGCATATAAATTCTATCCTCCTACCATCCAGCTGTCCAATTTTGATCAAGAAAGCCACTCAATGTTTGATCTTAGATCCGACGTCTAAAAGTATTTTATTTTTAATTTTTTTATACAAATTTTATGAATATGAAATTTGGTACGTGCCATCTTCTCATTCGGGTGCACTTATAAAAAATATTAAAAACAAATTTTCGATAAAATATAATGGCCAAAATACCTTTTGAAACTTTCAGGGGTATTTTAATCATTTTATTTTATTGAAAATATTTTTTTATATATTTTTTGCTAGTGCGAGTTTAATAGAGGAATGGACATCCAAAATTTGGTGTCAAAATAGTTTATAGGAAAAAAATAAAAAATAAAATGGTTTAGAGACGTGACATTGTGATTGGGGCAATCTTAGCCCTCCATTCAAAGTAGACGGTTGGATAAGAAGGAGTATATAAGTTTTATGTTGTAAGGGAAGCATAAAAAGCTTGCCCAAAAAATAAAATATCAATTCTCTACGACACTTCCAATAAAGAATAGATTAAATTTTACTAGTATACTGAAATCCAATAGAAACGACATAGTTGTTATAGAAAACCCAAATTGCATTCAATAATCAACAATTGATCAATCTCCATACATTCAATAATCACAATAAACATAAAAAAAATCAACATGAGTGACTGAAATTATTTCCATTGTATGCATTGAACAAATAATAACAGAAAATTTGAGTATATTACGCTATATTGATCAATCTCTAAGGAAAGATTTCTATACTTCCCTTACAGCATAGAAGTTCTATCCTTCCCCTACCATCCATCCAATTTTGACCAAGAGAGCCACTCACCATTTGATCTTAGATCCGATGTCTCAAAGTATTTTATTTTTATTTATTTTTATATAAATTGTATTATTATAAAATTTGGTACATGCCATTTTCTCATTGGGGCGCACTTATAAAAAATATTTAAAATAATTTTTTGATAAAATATAATGACCAAAATACCCTTTGAATCTTTCAAGGGTATTTTGGTTATTTTATTTTATTGATTTTTTTTTTTTATAATATATTTTTCTCTAGTGCAAGTTTAATAGAGAAATGCACATCCAAAATAGGCTGTCAGAACAGCTTATAGAAAAAATCTAAAAACAAAGTTAGTGTAAAGACGTGACATTATGATTGGGGCAATCGTGGCCCTCCATACAGAATGAATGGTTGGATAAGGGGAAGTATATAAGTTTTGTGTTGTAGGGGAAGCATAGAAAGCTTTCCCCAATCTCCATGCAGATCAAAGAAAAGAAAACGAAAGAAATGCATCATGGCACATAGCTCATGAAATTAAATAATCAACAAAAATCAAGAGAAAAGCATGTAGATAATAAATTGCAGCCAACATCCTAATAAATAAATAGACAAATAATCTCTAAAAAAACAGAAAAAGGATACCAAATAGATTGATTCCTTTAAAAAAAAGACGAAGAAGCAAATAGATTGATTCCTAAAAATCAAAATGTAAACTAAAATTTCATGAAATGGATACCAAACAGCTCGATTCCTTAAAAGGAATCAATTGCATTACAAATCCATTAATAATTTCTTCACGCGTTCCTAATTGCAAGCAATATTTGAAACCTTGATAAAGGACATGGAGAGTCCAGAATATCGATATAATGATACCCAAAAGAAGGCTGGGTAGAGAGAGAAGCACGAAGATTAACGAGAGCATACCTTAGCTTCAAGGGCTTGAAAGGGGTAGAGAGTGAGTGCGGGATTAAGTGGGAAGAAGTTGAGTTGAGGAAGAGAGAAGAGGCAGTTTAGTAGAGTAGTAAGAGAGAGAGGACAATAGATTTAGTGCATCAACTTGGTTGCAGAAAGAGAGAAGAGGCAAATGGGTTACGTGAGTTTTGAGATAGAGACGCACGAAACATTTCTCATAAATTAGACGCACGCGAAATATTTCACACATTATCGGGTAATAGATTTTTCACCTCTCCCCAAACATAATTGTTTTCATGGATTTTATGTTTTATCTCTCCCCATAATTAATCGATTGTTGGGTTTATGTGGCCTTTAAAGGCCTTATGAGTGTGTAATGAAAAACTTATGTTATAGTGGAATATAAACTCAGTGGGAGTGTGGTCCCTTGGAGACCAAACTAAGCAAGCGATGTTTGTTGATACCAGATTGTGCTTGTCGATCTAGGCCAGTCAGTTGAAAAACCCAAGGTACCTGGGCATAGAGAACAAACAGAGAAGGGTTTTGGGTTATCCCTTGATGAGGTCGGAGCTTATGCCTGGATGAGTGAGCTGAGGGACTGTGTGACCCTTGTGTGTGATGGTAGTAGGCCTACAGAGACGTGGGCCAAAACCTTATCCATATTCCATTACATGACATGCATATCAATAGATCGTTCGAGAAAACCAGATATCTACCTTTAGGTGAAGCGTATGCATGTACGAGAGATACCCCTATGACCATAGATTTGTGGTCGCATTAGGTTGACATCGACTCGTCTCTAGGGGATGACTTGTAATGTACAGATTGATGTTGCGACCCCTTGGCTCATCGGCCAGACTTTAGTGACCCGTTAATGAGTCTCTGGTTGGACTGTGGGTCATGGGAAGCACCAGATTGGTTCAATAAAGCAAGTGTGGTCTGTAGTCTACAATTGAAGATGGAGTGCCCATGATTTTTAAACCATATGGATCAATTTCCCATCATATTAATTTAATTGTGTTTATTTTATTATAGAAATTATTTTAACATTATTATTTGAATTTTTATAAGTCTTTTAATATTTTATTTATAATTTTTGAACTTGTAAAAGCGAAGTTATTGATTTTATGAGATTATAAAATTAAAATAATGATTTAGGTAATAAGCTCGGTTGAGGTAATAAGCCCCATTGAGGTAATCTCCAACATCTTCTCTTTTATTTTCTTGCAATTCTATCTTTATATTCTCAATCATAGTGTAGGTTGTAATAATGGCATCAAGTGGTTGAGTTTTATTTTATTGTTATGTTGATTTTATTTTGAAGTAAATATTGTTTGTAATAAGACCATCTGTAAGTGATCTTTTCCCAAAACAAAAAGGGGTGATTATTAAAAAACAATTTTATATTCCTCGACAAAAAGGTCACATAAGTGTTTCTTTCATTGATATATAGTTTTTGGAGAAATATATTGTGTTATTGTGGTAACAACCTATTACCTTATCCTAATATTTCAAAATAATATAAAATATTACCATATCCTAGTATTTCAAAATAATATAAGATTTATAATTAGGGTGTAGTTGGCATACGGATGCATCAGTAGCTGTAGAGGTACGGTGCACATTTAAATTTTATCATGGTATATAATTTTGATGTAAAATGTTCTTAGGATTATCTCAAAATCTATTTTTATATCTAATTATAAACTTTTAAATTTCAAAAATGGTTAAAATCAAGTAGATCTATAAGTATATGAAAATCTTGAAAATGGATAGTTAGATAATATGTTGTAAAATACACTATTTTTTAGATTAAAAATCTTTTTATTTTTCATGGTCATACATATCGATATCAAGAGGGTCAATCAAAGAGTTTTTCAACATCAAAACTATTTTTTCCGATGGATTTTTGAGGTGCATCAGTAGTTCTACATTATAAGGTTGCATCTTCCAATAACAGTGATCTTTTTAGTTTTCACGTTTGATTGACCAAAATCTTCCCCTCGAAAAATTAGATCCTACATAATTCAATTTGTAAGGCGTATTTAGTGTCATGCCTTCAAGGCCTGTGCGAAGACTTTTAATGTCATGTGGTCAAGACGTGCACTATAGTTTAGGGTCATACAACTGGACTGTAGTGGTGATGAGTTGTAGTTTGTGGCGGCCATAGAGTGAGCTTGGTGACGACTTTGACCCACTTGGGAAGATCTCATGAAGTTGCCTTGTGAAGAGTTGACGATGAATAGATGGTGGGTGAACAATGGTGACCCACTAGCTGACAGCGAGTGTGGCTTGCGGAAGGGTTCACCATATTGTGAGCATGGGTAAGACTCACTGAGGGAAAAGATGGTAATGATGGTGAAGATGGTGCACGCACACGAATGGATCGGCTAGGGAAGTCGTGCGTGAAGATGCATGTAAAGGGCGTGTGCACATATGCAGACTCACTTGGGAGGAAATGGAGGTGGTGTATGCACACGACCAGGTCGGCTAGGAAGGACATGCGTGAAGACACACATTAAGGGTGTGTGTTGGTATGTGGGGTCTTTAAGGTCATGTCACCTGGACTTAGGCAAAGCAGTTTAACATCATGCGACTAGGACGTGCACTATGGTTTTAGGTCATATAGCTTGGACCATGGTTATGCAGTTTAAATTCGTGCAACTAGGACCATGTAGTTTAAGGTCATGCAATGAGACCTCCGCTACAGTTTAAGGCCATATAGTTTGGACCATGGCTGTGCAGTTTAAGGTCATGCAGCATGGACCAGTGTGTGGGTCGTCATGTAGGTAAAGCTACAGGGGGGATGGGTTGTGGCTAGCAATCTGACTCCCTAAGGATAAAGATAGTTAGGCTATACATAAGAGAGGGGTTTAAACAAAGATGGCAGCACTCAAGGAGTGGTAGACGAACGTGACTTCACTGGAGATTAGGAGGGCTACTGTGACCTCTCGGGGATAATGAGCAATGGCATGCATGTGACTTTGCTGAGGATGACAGGCCAGAGTACAGATGAACCTCATGAGAGTTGAGAGGACAAAAATGGCCCAAAAATCCCTGGGGATAGTGGGTCGTAGTAAGACAGGTCCCTCATTGGGATGTTGGTGTGAAGTAAACCCATTAGAGGTTAAAGGGGTAGGCATGACTCTTGCATACATCTAGCTCCACAGGGGATGTTGGTGAAATTCTCTTTTAGCTGTGTGTATGTATCATTTGTCGTGTTGTGCATTACAGTTTTAGGGTCTTGTAGCTCGGACCATAGCTCTGTAGTTTAAAGTCGTGCGGTTAAGACCGTGCAGTTTAAGGTCGTACAATTAGACGTTTGCTATAATTTAAGATCGTATAGTTTGGACCATGGTGCTAAGCCTTTTAATGTCATGTGGTCAGGATGTGCACTATGGTTTATGATCACACAGCTGGACCATGGTTGTTAGTTTTGAATCGTGCGACGAGGACTATGTAGTTTAAGGTCGTGCAACTAGACCACCGTTACAGTTTAGGGTCATATAGTTTGGACTATGGCTGTGCAGTTTAAGGTCATGCAGCACGGACCGTGGTCGGACAGTTTTGAGTCGACAGACAAGGACTATGCAGTTTAAGGTCGTACAACTAGACCACCACTATAGTTTAAGGTCATATAGTTTGGACTGTGCAGTTTAGGGTCGTGGATTTGGACCGTGGTCGTACAGTTTTGAGTCATGCGATAAGGACTATTCAGTTTAAAGTCATGCAACTAGACCACCACTACAGTTTAAGGTCATATAGTTTGGACCATGCAGTTTAGGGTCGTACATCTTGACTGTGGTCGTACAAGTTTTAGTCATGAGACAAGGACTATGCAGTTTAAGGTCATGCAACTAGACCACCACTACAGTTTAAGGTCATATAGTTTAGACCATGCAGTTTAGGGTCATGCATCTAGACCATGGCATGGTGAGGGAATGTGACTCCATGGGGAATAAAGTCGTAACCGAAGGCTAGACTCCTGGAGGAGTACGACTGTGGTGTAGGGAATGAACTTCTTGAGAGTACAGGATGATGGTTCAAATGAGAGTGTCATGGCCTACGCGTGTCACTAAGTATTGGATGGTTCACACGGCATTAGGCCCCTTGGTGAAGCGTGCAGGAGTAGCCCTTGGCAAAACACGCGACGATAAATCTTTTGACAAGGCACACGGTGATAGCCTCCTGACGAAGCGTGCGACGAAGGTCTTTGGAGTGAGGTGCGCAGTGAAAGCCTCCTGACGAAGTGCTCGGTGAAGGTCTTGATGAAGTGCGCAGTGATAGCCTCTTGACGAAGTGCTCGACGAAGGTCTTTGTAGTGAAGTGAGTGGCAATAACCCTTTCGGGTTTCGGGCTTTACCCACACTAGCCTGGTCTCGTTACCATCAGGAACTAGGGACCAGAGTGTCCTTTTGTGCTTGCCTGGGGAAATTCGTGGCACCGCTGAGTATAAAAATGGGAAAACCCCCTCTTTACTATTTTATCGAAGGGTAAAACAATAGAAGGGTTTTTAGAGAGAGAGGGTCGAAGCTTTGACAAAGGTTTTTTGACGAGAACTTCTCGGCCAGAATTTGCAGAGATAGATGGTTAGGAGCTTTTTCTGGCGAGCTTCAGGAGGTCGCAAAGCTTCGTGCCATGATTGCGAACCTTTTTGGGGAAGTACAAAGGATTCCTGAGCGAGGAATAGGGTTTCTCAGGGCCTTAGCAGGATTCACAAAGGTGTCCTGCTGGGCGCTTCTTCGGTCCTTCTACTACTAAAGGGGAGATTGTAGAGAGTTTAGAGGGCTATGTAGGTCCTCTGGTTATTGGAAGAGAAGAAGGGAGAATAGCAATGGGCTCACCAGGAAACATAGTGGAATTTCGATGAGTTTGTGGTGAACTTGCTGAAGTGGGAAAGCCAGGGAGAAGGGAAGGCCGCAAGGTCATAAGGAAGCTTTCAGGGAAATTAGGTGGTCTTCTGACCCTTCTGGTAATGAGTGGACGGTAGGAAAGGGTTTTCTTAGAGGACAGGAGTAGATTCCCGGCGAGTAGGGGCAACAGTGGTGGGAACTCAAAGGGTTGGGGGACTGTAACAATTGAAGAGACAAAGGGTTGTGGGACGGCGAACGGTCGCCCTCCGCATGTGTGATGACAGGCCACGCCGCAAGTGTCAAGCGGAATACCCAGATTTCAAGGGAGGCATGTGTGATGCCTGCTGACAGCTGGAGCGAAGCATTAATTTACCTTGGTCATGGGATGACGACAACCCTCAATTGATTGTGAGGCAGCGATTTCCTCCTGGTGGTAGACGACGAGAGCATCTTAGTTGGCAGAAGTCAATAGTCCTGCCCTGGTGCGCACAATTTCTTTGTGGCTGCCTAGCATCCTTTGCTTTTAATCTAATGGTTGAGTCTTCGAGAGCCATTCCAGACATGAAGAACCTCTCGCGAGAAGGGGAGGTTGGTACCAATGCATTCACCGACGAGAGCTTGGTGAGAGGTAAGCCAATCTTGCTATTTGAAGCCTTGTGTGAACCAAGGTGGCCTTTGAGCATCACCTTTGTGAGCACCCCGTTCAGTTAGTAATGAGGAAAGATAATGATGGAAATGTGAATATAGAGGAGGGGGTAGGCCTTGTACATTGCCTACACCGAAACATAGTCTCTAATGCGAGATTGTCGACTCTAAGCAAGCAGATGGTGGAAACCCCGGGCATGAAATGGTCGTCTTCTAGCCTGCGGGTACAAGGGGAACACGAGTATCTAAAGGGGTACTCCTCATGGACCATGAAAGTGTTGCAACATTTTAGGGATACTCTGAGATAGGCCTTTTTGTTACCTGCCCTTCAGTGCTCAGTGGGCTACTATGACCGTTGCTCAAACTTGGTGTTGTTGGAGACTTGGAGCCATGTTAGCAACACATGGCTACTTGCTCACAGACAGGAGGGTATTTTGCTGATGAAACTGCACTTTGTTGGTGGGCTGCTGCTCCTGGGCGCCATGTATGATGAGTTTATTCCCCCAAACTCAGTCATTTTTGGAGGGGAGAAGATAGGTAAAGAGGCCCTGCCGGCTGCCTTCTAGAATTGTTCGTGATCTACCAGTGACTCTATGATGAGCCCAAAAGTGGGCGAGTCACTTTCAAAAAAGGGGTTAGGTTCTTCTACAGCATTTGTAAAGATGAAGTTGGTCCGTCGACGAGTAAAGAAGAGAAGGAAACCCTGCCTGTTTTCGAGCTGTAGAAGGAGAACGAGCACATCTTCCTGGCGGCTTACTTAGTGCTCTTCCTATGCAAATTTCGGGTACACATCATTCGTCTGGACACATTTTATGTGGCCTGTGACATGGTGGGGGGAAGTAGTACGCGCTAGGATAGCCTGTTGTGTGTTGTACTTATCATGGCTTGGGACCCATTTCCAGGGGAAGACCATATAAAGGAGAGGAAGGAGAGAATGGTATAGAATATGGTGAGGTCTTCCCAAAATATTTCAAGACTCCTTTCGCAGTCCATTACATGTATGGCTGGCTTGGGGCTTATTTTCCAGATACATATCTCAGAACCAGGGAGTTGGAGGACAACATGTTTTTGTTGAAGAATGCCCAATGAAGGGCATTTTTCCATACCTCGGGCCATGCACGTAGTTTGTTCTTCAATGATCACCTCCACATGACCCAGGTGGCGTTCCCAGTTGGAGGTCTAACAGATTGTGCGTATGTAGATGAGCTAGGCCACCACTTAGATGGTGACTTCACTAGCCCAAAATAATTGATGTTTATGTCGAGTGTGAGTCAGAGTTTTTGCCTATCGCACTGTCCATGGCATGAAGCTTGAAGTCTACTTTCCTCATCGATTCACCGGGTAGCATGGGTTGGATCAAGGGTCCTTGTTCTCCATACTCTTTGAGAAGAGGCATAGTAGGAGAGCTCGCTGGAAGAAGGACAAGTTGGGAACCCTCAAGGAGATTTGGCTCCCGAGGCACATTCGCACCGTCTGGGCAACATGCTTAGAAGCCACCAAAGTGAATAAGTATGTGCTTCCCCATTTTAGCAGGAAGGTACAGGCCACCAAGGCCCACGAGCACTAGTGGAGAATCACGAACAAGGGTTATTGGGACATGGAACACCCTTGAAAAGGGGAGGGTAGCCACTGGAGCCAGGATACCAGGCAGCGGAAGATGGAAATGACCCCTCCCTTAGGCAAAAGTTTTACCCTAGGCTTCCCTCATGACTAGCGGGTGGTCAGGCGGCCTCGCCAGACTATCGTGGATGAGTCCTTGCCGAGGTTTCTCAATATAGAGAAGGGGTCAGAGAGTATTTTTTACCACCTCTCTACTATCTTCAAATGGAAGGAAGGCCGAAAAGTCCTTGGGCACGAAGGGCCCCAGTCTAAGATTTGAATAAGCTGATAGGGAGCGACACTCATAGCAAGTTAGTGGCCAGTTCTTCCAAGTCTGGCACCTTGACAGGTGCAGCGTCTGAGAAGGTGAAAGGGAAGAAGAGAAAGTGGGATGTTGCAACCGAGCTGATGAAAGGAAAGAAGAAAAAGCAAGTTGCTGTGCCCGAGCCTGTGAAGAAGAAAACCAGGCTGCAGTGCCCGAGCCGGCGAGCAAGAAAAAGCAGGCTGCTACGCCTGAGCTAAAGAGGAAGAAAAAGCAGGTTGCTACGCTTGAGTCGGTGGAGAAGAAAAAGCAGGCTGCTCCTCCCGAGCCGGCGAAGAAGAAAAAGTAGGTTGTCGTGCCCGAGCCGGCAAAAGGAAAGGAGAAAATGTGGACTGCTCCAGCGACCCCTCGTGCCCTAGACCAGAAGGCAACCAAGGCCTCAGAGCGCAAAGGGCATAAGGTCCCAGTGATTCGCGAGCTAGGAGACGACTCCTTTCCCTCGGCTACTTTTGAAGGTTGTGTGTCTCCTGTCATTTCCCCATCACCCTTTGCTCGTGAGGTTTCACGTTCTCGTTCGTCTGAGCCTTTTTCTAGCCCTTCAGAGGTTCAAGCTGGTGCCTTAGAGCCTACTATCCCGATTGAAATTGCTTCAGATCAAGAAGCAGCATTCATGGCTGAAGGGGAGGGCTCAACCCCGATAGAAGTGAATGAGGCTGATGAAGCTGGTCTTGATGAGGCAGGTCCTGTCGAGGCGGTGAAGGCAGCTAGGGCCTCTATAATTCTAACGGTCCTCATGCTTATCGAGGAAAGGGAAACGCCGATAAAGGTCATTGTAATATAAGACGATGGAGCCTTAAGAGCAGAAGAGGGGCCATCCGAGCAGCAGGAGATGGCTGCCTCGAGTGATAGATCTGCAGGGGCAACAGAAGGAGGATTCCCTAAGGAATTAAGCTTTCAAGGCCCTGTGAAGGCACCCGTGACTGTAGAGGAGGCAGGCACCGTGGGAGAGCCTATTGCTGAAATGATTGTCATGGAGGATAAGGGCGAAGAACGAGAGAAAGAGGGTGTCGAACCTTCCGAGGCAAAGATGGTTCAAGAAGAAGGACTACAAGGGGAGGTCGTTGCCCCGGGCGAGGAGACTACCAAGGTGAAACCTGAGACTGAGGTAGTGGCTCCAGATAAGGAGGCCAGCCTTGTTCCGGTTGTGGTTGCGGTGCTTGCAGAGGACGAGGTGACGGTGTTTGGGCATGAAACGATCGAGCCCGACATGGTCATGACCGAAGGCCAGAGTGAGAGAGACATTACTGCAGTACCAGAGCAGCCTGAAGCTGCTCTTGAATCTGAGGAATCTGAGACCTTGGCTGTAGATGGGATTCCTCCTCTTATGGTTGCTCCTGCTGTATTGTCCAGGCCTTCTTTCTATGGGTTGTCTAACGTCATTTTTGTGATGCTTCAGAAGAATCTCCAGAAACTGAAGGAGTTGTCCCTTGAAGAGCTTAGAGCAGCGATCCAACAGTTGAGGGGGATTGCCCTAGGGAATGCACCTGAAGTCCTTCCTTACCTTGACAGTGTTTTCAATGAGATGGAGGGATGGAGAGTGAAGGCCCTGCGAGAAGAAGCAACTGCGCAGCGATTGGAAAGCTCGCGGCTGCCCCCTTTGGAGTCTTCTCTTTAGAGCTACTGTGAATTGGTAAACATTCGATCACAGTAGCTAGATGCTGTAGAATCCCATAAATTAGGCCTTACTGTGGAGGCCATCACCCGTCAGTTCAAGGTGATGGCTCTGAAAGCGAAGATATTAGAGCTGACGTAGAAGCTTGACAAGCTAGAGAAAGAGACTACAGATTGGGAAGCGAAGGAAAAGTGATTTTTTATAACACTTTGCCCTCCAGTATTCTTTGGGAGAAGTGACCACCTTAATGGAGCATGAGGTGGGGCTGGTAGCAAAGCAAAAGAACAAGATTGAACAGGCGAAGCATCGGCGCACTCCGTCGCACTTCTCTTTCTTCTTCTCTCTTATACCTGCTCGTGTACTCCACCACGCACGTCTCTTTCTTCTTCTCTTTCGTCTACTGTCGCATGCTTCTCTCTCTTCTACCACCACACACACTCTGTCGCGCATGTCTCTCTCTATCTTTTCTCTTCTTCCATTCTCACTGTCGAGCACGGCATGCCGCGTCTTCTCCGCCACGCCTCTTCCACTACCGTGCACTCCAAAGCCGTGCTCTCTTCTCTCCTTCTTCCCTCCATATCCTGTTGTGCACTCTATTTGGCCGGGAAAGTCTAGGTCGTTACACGATAATTCCCGTAATGGGCTTAAAAAAGAGTGGAAAAAGGGGGGGTATTTTGGTCATTTTGTATAGAATGGCATTTTGGTCATTTTACCATCCATAAAAATAAGGGGCAGTATCAATCACTTAGGATTAACCCCGAGCGAGAAGAGAAATGATGGTTTTACACAAAAGCATATTTTGGTAAGTTTGCATCAATGAGCATTTTGGTCATTTTACCATCCCCAAAAATAAGGGGTGGTGCCATTCACTCAAGAATTACTCCTAGCAAAAGGGTAGAATTGCTCCCTTGGGTATTTTGGTTATTTCTACGTCCAGGGGCATTTTGATCATTTTTTCATCCTCAAACATATGGGATTGCGCCACGAAAGCCTTGACACAAAATCAACTCAAAGCAAGAAGGGAAAAGGATATTTTGGTTATTTTCACACCAAGGGTATTTTAGACTTTATATAATCCCCAGATGCAAAAGTTACCATAAAATATTGGTTGGGTTTGAACCATGAATGACACAAAAGACTTCACATACAAAAGGAAAAGAAAAAGATTTATTTGCTTCTAAGGGTATTTTAATCATTTTATGCCCCTGTCGACAAAAGCAAGGAAAAGAAGAGGAATACATCAATCTTTCAAGCATCATGAAAAACATTAACAGCAAAACACCCCATAACAGGAGCAAGGTAGCGACAATTCTCTTAACGGGCTTAAAAAAAATTTGGTGGGGAGGGGGTTATTTTGGTTATTTTACCATCCTTGAAAATAAGGGGCAATATTAATCACTCAGGATTAACCCCGAGCGAGAAGAGAAAGGATGGATTTGTAGAAAGGGTATTTTTGTCATTTTTCACCCAAAGGCATTTTGGTCATGTTACCATCCCACAGATAAGGGGCGATGCCATTCACTCAAGAATAACTACAAACAAAACGAAGAAGGTAGAACTGCTCTCTAGGGTATTTTGGTCATTTCTACATTTAGGGGCATTTTGGTCATTTTTTCATCTTCAAACATAAGGGATTACGCCACTAAAACCTTGACATAGAATCAACTCGGAGCAAAAAGGAGGGAATGTGTGAAATTGTCCTTAAGGGTATTTTGGTCAATTTCACACCAATGGTATTTTGGACATTATATTATCCCTAGATGCAGAAGTTACCATCAAATATTGGCTGGGTTCGAACCTCGAATGACACAAAAGACTTTTACACATAAAAGGGTAAGAAAATGATTTGTTTGCTTATAAGGGTGTTTTGGTCATTTTTATGCCCCTGACGACGAAAGGAAAAGAAGGCGAGAAGACATATTTTTAACCAAAAAGTACTGCAATTTATATTTTTTACCGAAAAATACCTCAAATTATATTATTTTATCTCATTTTATTTTTTACTACAAAAAATATCTCAAAGTAATTTTTTCTTCTAGAAATACCTAAGTTTACCTTTTTTTATTATTTTTTTTACCGAAATACTCTGCAAATTAATTTTTACTATGAAAAATACCTCAGTTTATTTTAATGACCAAAGAGGACCTCAATCTCTAATTTTACCGAAAAAAATGGTTCAAATTACCTTTCTTTACCAAAAATTACCTCCATTTTATGTTATTTTTACCAAACATACCTCAATTTATTTTTCACCAAAAAATACCTCAAATTATTTTTATTTACCTCATGTTTGTTTTATTACCAAAAAGTACATCATTTTTCTTTTTTTACGAAAAAATACCGCAAATTATTTTTCTTTACCTCAATTATTTTTAATTACCAAAAATTCCCTCTATTTTTTTTTTATATGAAAAATATCTCAGTTTATTTTAAATTTGTAAAAAGGACCTGAATTTATTTTTCTCTACGTCATTTTATTTTTTTATTACCAACGAGTACCTCGATTTATATTGTTTACCAAAAAATACCCCAAAATATTTTCCTTTACCTCATTTTGTTTTTTTATAACCAAAAAGAACCCCACTTTATTTTTTTTATTCAAAATACCTCAAATTAGTTTTCTTTACCTAATTTTATTTTTATTACCAAAACGTACTTCAATTTACGTTTTACAAAAAAAAATACCTCAAGTTAGTTTTTTCTTTATTTCATTTTTTTTTTTTCCAAACAGTACCTCAAACTATTTTTTTCTTCGTAAAATATCTCAGTATATTCTAATTATCAAAAAGTACCTCAAATTATGTTTTTCCCAGCAAATGCCCCAAATTGTTTTTCTTTACCTCACTTTATTTATTTCTTACCAAACAATGCTTCAATTTACTTTTTTTACCAAAAAATACCTCAAATTATTATTTTTTGCCTCTTTTTATTTTTTATTACCAAAACTTGGCTCATTTATTTTATTTTTACCATTAATACCTCAAATTATTTTTCTTTATTGCATTTATATTTAATTGCCATAACGTTCCCTAATTTATTTACTTTTTTTACCTAAAAATACCTCAAATAATTTTTCTTTACCTCATTTTATGTTTATTACCAATATGTACATCAAATAATTTTTCATAAGAAAAATACCTCAATATTTTTTAATTACCAAAAAGTACCTCAATTTGTTTTTGTTTATGTAATTTTATATTTTATTAGAGCAAAGTACCTAAAGTTATTTTTCCTAGGAAAATACCTCTGTTTATTTTAATTACCAAAGTGTACCTCAATTTATTTTTCTACAAAACAATACCTAAAATTATTTTTTTTACCGGATTTTATTTTTTATTATCAAAAGTACCCCCATTTATTTATCTTTTTACCAAAAACATACCTCAAATTACTCTTTTTTACCACATTGTTTTTGTTACTAAAAATTATCTCAATTTTTATTTTTACCAAAATATACCTCAAAGTATTTTTCTTTACCTAATTTTATTTTTTTATTTTTCGTATGAAAAATACCTTGGTATATTTTAACTATCAAATATACCTCAATTTATTTGTTTACCTCATTTTATGTTTGATTACAAAAAAGATCCTCAAGTTATTTTTCCTTCGGAAAATACCTCTGTTTTTTTATTTTCAGAAAGTACCTCAAATTGTTAGTATTTACCTGATTTTATTTCTTATTACCAAAAAGTACCCAATTTATTTATTTAATTTATATAAAAATACCTCAAATTATTTTTCCTTACCTCATTTTAGTTTTATTCCGACAAAAGTACCTCAATATACTTTTTTACCAAAAAATACCTCAAGTAACCTATCCTTGCTACAGTAATCTTCAATTATTGTGCCGACACTACAGTAACATATCCGTGCTATAATAATGCTACAGTAACTCGTATCGGTGAATAGCATCGTCATGGCTTATGTCATTTTCTTTGGGCCTTCGTGTCCTGGATTGTTATGGAGTCAGACTGATCTGTTGTTCTTGCCTTCGTGTCTGATAGGAGTAAGGACTCGGTAGGAGTCATCTTCATTTTCTTTAGCATGGTCTTCCTCCTTATCTTTTGAGGAGGTCAAGGACATATCACCTAGCTCTTCCTCATTTAGAGTTGATAATAATTGTCTTTTAAGTTCTGTATTTGACAAATTTGGATTATGCTCTTTTAAGTTCTTAAAATACTCATCAATCCTATTAGGATGTGGAGTTTCAAAATTAGCTTGTATGAGCTTTTCAAGTTTTATATTGTGTGGGTGAAGATAAGTATCCTCAAATGAATCCCACCATTTTATCATGACCCTCCTTTCTAAATAAAGGACATAATCTCATTCATTATTATTATATATTCCTATCTCAGAATCCAAAGGATTTCATATTGTGCTATAAAATGCATACATATGTCTATTTGATTTATTCTTCTATTAGAGGCTTGAAAGAGCTCATATGATCCTTTTGGGTTTTCTGGATAGATGTTTGGAGTAGGTCCCCAATACAACATCCATCTTTTAAATCATTGCAGAAATGCACTTATTCTAGTGATTAGTCGGAATTGTAAAAACCAACTATGAGAAATTTGAAATAACAAGACTACATCGCAAGCTTTTTCGCAAGATTTAATGTAATAGAAGTCAGGCAAGGAATTAGACTCTCCCTTAATATATTCTATTGTAAAATCAAATAAAGAGAGAACGGCTTGCCGTCGAGCAAAAATTTGTTTGGATGCTATGTTTTTAACATCCTTTTTTAGAATATCTTTGACAGCTTTACAATCTTATAAAAAATTCTTGGTCTAGAATGTCACTTTCGAATTTTGTAAGACATTTAACAATTGAAAGTATTTATTTTTTAATAGTTGAGTAATTTTGTTGTGCTGGGTTCCAAATTCCAGAAGTGTATCTAGCCAATTTTTCCTTTTCAGTTGGTTGAAATTTTTGTTTTAAGATTCCACCATAACCAAGTTCAGAGGCATCTATTTCAATAACTGACTCAGGCGCAGATTTAAATTGTTTTAATGAAGGACTTGTCCCTTCTAAATATTTTGATAAAACTACACAAATATTGAATACTGATGATGATAAGATAATGATGACTAATTGTAAACATTCTGATGCAGCAGTTTGCAATAATGGAGTCTGCTTTATACTACTGTTCATAATTGTTAAAGGCTTATCACAAGCTGTCATACTTGGAACACCTTTTTTGAACCTCTTATATCCAATAAAACTTTTAGATCATATAGGTATAGAATCTGAATTGATGGTTTGAATTTATTGACAAACCAAAAATAAAAGAAATAAATATCTGAAGACTCAGATTCTCTTTCTGAAGAATCAATTAATATTATTGATGAATCTGAGTCCTCTACTGATGAAGAATTAAGCAATAATTGCCAATGTGATTATTATAAATCACTATGTCTTATGAATAGATTAGAAATTAATACTTTAACCTAGGAAGAAAATATTATTCTAGATATTGTCGACAAAATTGAGGATCCTGTTGTTGAAAGAGAAGCTTTACTTATATTTCTAAGCGAAAACCCAATGAAGATTTTCCTGAACAAAAGGATTGCTATACTAAACCCACTTATGAATTTAAAAATATTATTAGTATGATGAAACAAAAGGAAAAATCAAATAATCCTTCCAAAGATACTACTGTGGAAGAATTAAAATATGATGTGAACAATATTAAACAAGAAATAAAACAGCTTAGAATAAGAATTGAACAGTTAGATACTCTTCATACATGAGAAAAAGAACTAGCATTTCCTCTAGTAAATGAATTTGAAGACCTTAACATTCCGATAACATAAACCAATCATATTTCTGATAAAAATCTGAAAACATTAATATATGTCAATCTGATTAATAGAGTTATATCACAAAAATCGCATACTTATGTCACAATTGTGGTAAACAAATAATTTAACTTCTAGACTGTCGTCTTAATTGACTCTGGCGCAGATTTAAATTGTATTAATGAAGGACTTGTCCCTTCTAAATATTTTGAAAAAACTACACAAATATTGAATACTACTAATGGTAAGAGAATGATGATTAATTATAAACTTTCTGATGCAACAGTTTGCAATAATGGAGCCTGCTTTATACTACCGTTCATAATGGTTAACGGCTTATCACAAGATGTCATACATGGAATACCATTTTTGAACCTCTTATATCCAATAAAACTTTTAGATCATACAGGTATAGAATCTGAAATTGATGGTCATAAAGTAAAATTTCAATTTATTGACAAACCAAAAATAAAAGAAATAAATTAGGTACAAAATCAATTGAAAATTAAAGAAAATTTTGTATTCTCCTTGAAGGAAAAAATAAATTATAAAACAACAAAAATAAAATTAAAATCTTCTATTATTCAAATGAGAAGGTTCAAAAAAGGTGTTCCAAGTATGACAGCTTGTGATGAGCCTTTAACCCCTCATTTTATTTTAATTACCAAAAAAGAATTCTTACCTCATTTTATTTTACTTAAGTTTACATTTTGTTAAAAAAAGTACCCCCTCTTTATTTTTTATCAAAAGTCACCTCAAATTATTTTACCTCATTTTATTTTTTTTTACCAAAATGTACCCCAATGTATTTTTCCTACGAAAAATAACTCTGTTTATTTCAGTTACCTAAAAGTACCTGCACTTATTTATTTACTAAAAAATACCTCAAAGTATTTTTCTCTACTTCATTTTAATTTTTAATACCAAAGCATAGCACAATTTATTTTTTATACAAAAATACATCACTTTATTTTAGTGGCCTCAGTTTATTTCTTATTACCAAAAACTATAATACCCCATTTTATTTTAATCACCAAATGGTTCCTCAATTTACTATTTTATCCCAAAATTTACCTCAAACTGTTTTTCGGTAATTAGTTTTGTTTTTTCTTAGCAAAAAGTTCCTCAATTTAGTTTTATCGTAACAAATACCTCATTATCTTTTTTTTTTAACTGATATTATTTTTTATTTCCCAAAAGTACATCAAATTATTTTTTTTGCCTCCTTTTATTCTTTATTTCCAAATAATTCCTCAATTTTTTTTTCAAACGAAAAATACCTCAGTTTAGTCTAATTTGCAAAAAGTGCCTCAAATTATTTCTTTGGCGAAAAATACCTCAATTTATTTATTTTTACTTAATTGTTTTTTTGTTTCCAAAAGTAACCTCAACTTATTTTTTTACGAAATAAATTATTTTTCTATACCTCATTTTATGTGTGGAGCAACATAAGTGCCACCCATGCAAGGCCCCTTGGTGGAGTTTCCACCGGAGCAAAGAGATGGGGAGTGTGGGACCTTCAAGTCCCTCCTCACACCAGTCCAAGTTAAGACCTAGGACCTAGACAAGGGGTCTTTGCCCAAGAGGATGGTTGGGAACGAAGTTGAAGGAACTTGTTCCCTAGGGACACTCTTGAATACGGGGATAAGAAAATTTCTGATCCAAATAAATGGGTTAGAGAAGCCGTAAGCCATATGTGAAATGTGAAAAGAGAATGAAAGCAGATAATAAAAGAAGAAACTAGCCAAACAAGAACGATCCGACTAAGGGGTAGTAAGTCCCCAATAGAGTCGCCAAGCTGGTTAGGTGCCTCGATCTCACCCTCCAGATCCTGGAGGATCGAGCGGCATGCATCTCGAGTTTTGGGGGAGACCCGAAACGGTTTATGAGATTGTTCTCTCAGAAACCCCGTTTGAAAACGGGGGCAGGTGTTACCAACCGATGAGAGAAGAATTTAAAAGTGGGTTCGGGACTTACTCCGGCTGACTCGCGTGGGCGCCCTCTTAGATAACGAAGAAAACCCCCCAGTAATGAAACTGGTTTGGAATCGTCTCCCTTGGCTTGTATTCTTCTTATTCTCAGCTCTTCTGCAATCACACATATATATGACAAAGGTTGTAAAAGGGGTGGGTCAGACTTCACCCTTTTCTTCTTTGATGGACATACACGAACAGGCACATCCAAAAAGAAGAAGAGAAGAAAGATGAGGGAGAGTAGAGCTCAACTGAGTGAGAGGACTAAGCTGGCGGGTAATTGGCCTGACATGGTAGCGAAACAGGCTCGGTAACTGAGACTGGCTCACAGGATCACTACTAGACGTCATTACCAACACCAGCTAGCTAAGAATGATGGTCAATCTGTCATGGCAGTAAAGTGGGCCAAGTAATCCTGGCACAACATCATTACAGCTAGACGACAAGACTTCTATGAGAGGCTAATATCAATTCCTTTTAGTCAAATGAAAGGGTAACAGTGTGATGGGCATGAGGAAAGAATGAAGTGAGAGAAGGGAACTGACAGAAAGAGGGACAGAAGGAGGGAGAAGAAATGAGAGGATAAAAGAGAGAGGGAAAGAAGGCACAGTCGGGGATAAGCATCACCGACTGTATCAGGAGAAGAGGGAGAAAAAAGCAGTCGGCGCTAGGTTTCGCCAACTGTATCAAAAGAGAAGGGAGGAAGACAACTAACTGGCATTAGGCTTATGCCGCTTGTGACAGATGAGGGAGAGAAATTCAATAGACGCTAGGCCTCACCGAATGACAAAAGAAGTAGAGAGAGAAAATCAGAAAACGTTAGGTCTCACTGACTGATAGAAGAAGAGAGAGAGAACCAGTCGGCGCTAGGTCTCACCGACTGACAGGAGAAGAGAGAGAAATCTAGTAGGTGCTAGATCTCACCAACTGATAAAAGAAGAGAGAGCAAACCAGTCGGCGCTAGATCTCATCGATTAACAGAAGAGAAGAGATAAAAACTAGTCGATGCTAGGTCTTATCGACTGATAGAATAGGAGAGAGAAAAATCGGTCAGTGTTAGGTCCCACAACTAATAGAAGAGGAGAGAGAAAAACCAGTCGGCGCTAGATCTTACCGACTGGTAGAGGAAGAGAGAGGAGATCAACCGACGCTAGGCCTCACCAGTTGCATTAAAGGGGGCATGGAGATAGAGATGAGAAGAGAAAATGAGAGAGAAAGATATAAAGATGAGAAGATGAAGAGAGAGAAAAGATATTAAGAGAGAGAAAAAGCAGAGAGAGAAAGAAATAGAGAAGAAGAGAGAGAAAGAGAGAAGAAGAGAGAGAAAGAAGGAGAGAGATAATTATCTTACCCAAGGGTACCGGCCCTTTTCTTATCTCTCCTCTCTGTCTCTCCTCAAGATGTACTCACAGGCTCAAGCAAGAAATCAAAATTTTTATTGAATCTTCAAAGAAATCAACTGAAGCCCAAAGGTTTTTTTTACAATGAGACAGTACCTGTTTATATAGAGTTGGGCTGAAACATGAGTGGATTGACAAAAATTAAACCTAATTGCTGAAAATTAAGATTTAATTGAATTAAAAGAAATTAGAAAATAGGGTGCAAAAAGACTGTTTTGCCCTTGCCTAATAATGTGTGGAATTCCATAATAGTTCCAACTGTTGCCCTAAAACTTGCATGATCTTCAATGACTAATCCGGGGTCGTTTTGATGCCCGTTTGATCGAAAGATTATTATTTTCTTGTAAGGCTCGGCATGGCAATCGATTTGATACCAATTTCGAGCCATGGATCGTGTTTCAAACCACGATCATGAGACTTGAATTTTGGATGAATCTTGAAAAATTAAAATCGATTGTGTGCTCGTTCCTTGATGTTTCTTCGTGATTTCTTCATTGTAGTGCACTAAGCATGCTCTGTCACGATCACGTGGCAATAAAAGGGATGCGATTTGGAGACCGGATGAAGTTTTCGCAACTTTTAAGTTTTTGTCAGAATTTGGAATCCAGTAGCCGAAATTTCAATTACATCATCGGCTTCATGCAAGAAATTTGACCGTTCATCGTGTATGGGGTATGGACCAATGATAGCCCTGGACCTTACGCACACAATGGAATTGGTTTCGCGTCGATCGGATACTGGAGCATCGTGATTTGGTCCATCAAGCGAGGCTTGTCGCTGTTGAATTTTTCGCAACTTCTTCACGGATCGGCAACTTCTCTCTAGCCTTTCTCCATGCTTGGACATTGTCTCGGGACGTGCCACATATCGAAGTGTTCATCTTGATGAGACGAATACGCTCACCAAATTTGGGAGCGATCCAACTTGGGACGAGTGAGTTACAGGCCCCGAAATTGACTACCCGTGACTGTAAAACCATCCACCTTTAATGGTGTTTTGGTGTAGTGACGCCACACGAGAATAATGTGCGGCCTCTCTTGTTTCAATGTTTTGCTTATATCTTTGTTTTAGAGTGTCCGATTAAGCCAAAAATTGGTCCAAAGGGGTTTTCGACTGTACCGGATTTAATGGCAGTGGTCCCACAGTGATTTGAGACACCGAAAATATAGTTCTAGTTATTGGGTCCGTTTCAAGGTGTTAAGAGGCAAATTTTTCGAAAATTGTTTCTTTGTGTGTCACTACCTTAGACATGTCTGATTGCGATGAAACTTGGCAGGTAGCCTTTTGACGTGCTTATGACAGTTCGGACGAATTCTGGGGCCATTCTGAGACTGTCAAGAATTTCTACTAACCTGCTTCGTACTGGGGACCAAGGTGATGAAAAATACGTTCAAACACATAGTGGTATAAATGAAAAATCTAGGAAAACAGTCAATAATGATGTACCTTCCCATTTTGAAACATAACATTATTTTTGTAAATAAACTCAGCAATGGGTAAAAACGCACATTTTACTAAACTCGTATATCTTTCCAATGGGGTTGGTTTGAGTTTAATCGGACCCCATTTGACTGTTCAAAAGCCTCTTACAAGTGCATGTAAACTTCTGGAATTTCACAATGGCATATAGCATGTCTCAAGCATACATTCCATGATCTTCATTTCATGGTGAGGCACCTGATAACAACCGTTCTCTAACAATGTGAACACACACATAATCATGCATAGCATGCATTTCTTACATAATCTAAGAATCATGCATTCATTCTTGACATTCACCGTTATCATAGAACAAGAACCCCAATTTCTAAATAAAAAGGCGTAAGGATTTTCTTACACCACAGATACTTTCTCTCATTTTACATGCATAAATTCCATGCATCCTTACGACTATCATGCAATGGTGATGGATCCACTTGCTTAAACAACGATGGTGTCTTCTCCACTCTTCTCCTCATAGTTCTCACCCGCCCAACAGTGGCTTCCCACCAACAATCACTTCTTCCCACCTTGTGTCTTAAAGAGAGAGAGAAATGAAGTAAGAATGAGTGCCATGGGTCAAGAAGGGGGCTTAAGTACTCTTGGGTTGAGGTGGCTAGTCAAGTGTCACCAAAAGACTGTAAAATCTGAACATGTGGAACTCAAACAACATGCATATAACAAGTGGCATACTCAATACATGCATGTCAGAGACACAGTCAGCGCTGGCCCTTCCAACCGGCGCTGGCCTCTTCCCACCGGTGTTGGCCTCTTCTCCAACTCACTCGGTGCTGGTCTGTTTTAACCGGCGCTGGCCTCTTCTAATCAACACTGACCTCTACTCCAACTCACACGGCGCTGGTCTCTTCCATCCAGCGCTGGCCTCTTCTCCAACTCACCCGGCGCTGGTCTCTTCCAACCAACGCTTGCCTCTTCCAACCAGTGCTGGCCTCTTCTCCAACTCACCCGACGCTGGCTCTTCTAATAGGCACTGGTCCTTTCACACAAATCCGCCTGACGTTGGCTCTTCCAACCGACGCTGACCTCTTCTCCAACTCACCCGGCGCTGGTCTCTTCCAACAGGCGCTGGCCTCTTCCAACCGGCGCTGACCTCTTCTCCAACTCACCCGACGCTAGTCTCTCACTCTTACCCAGCCGACACTATCCACAACTTCAGCCTCCCCATCCTGCCATTCCTTTTAACTGGCTGAGAAAAGTTTGGGTCGTCACACATCTTAAGCCAGCCTCAAGTCAATCGTGCATATAGTCCCCACAAAAGAATTCGGGGCAATGGCAAGATGTCAAACAGAGGCGTCCAGCCTCCAAAGAAGAATCCTCGCCTGCCTGCTATCCTAGGACCCCATTCTATGCTCCAATTGATAAGCACGACCCTTGCATGTTCAAAGAAACCAGGGCAGTCCAGGTCTCAAGCTTGGTTTTGGGATGAGGTCCACAGTCGCCTTAGGATTAAGCAGAAAAGAGGCCTACAGATCTTGACCAGGGAAGCCTCTAAGGCAATTAAGGTCACGCTTGGCGTAATTCCTGTTTCCCTCTCCAAGCTCCAGAACCTGAGCAGGTCCAAGAATATTGCTCGGTCATCATTGCCCAGAAGCTACGGTCCCAAGACAATCAAGAACCAATCCTCACAAGATCGGCATACAAGGCTCGAGTCCAGTCGGGGCAAGCTGAACCCCTCAAGGCTGACTTGCCACGTATGACTTGCTAACCTTGGCAAACCACTGCGCCACTAGGCTCTGACCCTCCAGAAGAGACAGTCAATGTCATGGTGATTAATGACCCGGACGACGCTCAGAAGGAGTAAATGAACAAGTTCGAGGAAATGATGAAGCCATCCTTGGAAAAATGGAACCCCTAGAGGCCTCCAGGTCCCCTTCTTGAACCGATTCTCTGACTGCTGGGACACAGTTCCCAGGCAAACTCCTCCACCGGCCTCCCAAGAAAGTTCTACCTCCCGTGCGGTCTTCCAAACCAACATAGATGCTATGGTGGCCCATAGACTCAATAACAAGGTCCCAAGCATGTTGGAGACACCGCTCTATCAAAAGCCATACCCTTCGTACATCGACCATGTGTCGTTTCCCTCAAACTATCAAAAGGGGAAGCTCCCCCTATTCAATGGTACTATGTCTCCTCACCAGCATACTGCCCACTTCCAGGCAGCCTGTCGAGAGACGGCAATTGACGAATGACTACTCCTCCACCAGTTCATTGAGACTCTCGAAGGGCCAACTAACGGTGGCCTCCAAACTTGGTACAAACATGGCAAGAAATGGAGCAGTTATTCTACCAACGCTTCTACGAGGTTCAAAGGAACGTGGAAACCATCGAGCTCCTCACTCTAATGTAAAACCCTAGTAAGTCGGTTGATAAGTTCATGAACCGATGGAGAGAGTTGGCAACCTTTCATGCCACTCCCATGATTGAGAAGGAAGCGGTCCAGCTTGCATACGGAACATGCTTCTCAAGATCGCTCTGCATATCAAGGCATCCAATCCACCCTCCATGTCAGAGCTCATCTCTATGGCAGTTTGTACTGAGGTATTATTCAAGCACCATGGTAGCCCTCGTCAGCAACCTACCAGCTCAAACTCTTGCTCCAATAGTTGGGGCAACCAAAAGGTAGTGATCAGGGTGGACGTCACAGTCAAGGGCACTAAGGGCACGACTCCTCAAACCCTGGACCTTTCCAAGGCACAGACTCCTCGGGCTGGGGGCAAGCAACAATCTTACAACAGTATCCTGCCTTCTAAAAATATTAAGCGAAATGACTACTGGATCCAACACCAGAATAAAGTTTATCCCTTCGACAAGGAGTGGACTCCTGCACTGCTCCGATTGTTGCTAGAGCAGAACATGATCCAGTTGTCAGAAGCCGATACTGCAGAGTCAGCTGGGCAGGACGCAAATGACAAGTACTATGCCTATCACAAGAGGGTATGCCACCCACTTACGACTGCTATAAGCTCAACGGCATGATCGAAGCCCTTATCAACAAGGGTTAGATAAAGCTCGAAGAGTTGAAGAAAGCGTTCAGGGCAACTGAGGCTTCTCACATAGTCACTATCCAAGAGGATGACGAGACGCCTACCATCATCTGTGCATTTTGCTCCATAATGCTTGAAGAAGGACTCCTCACTCCTAAGCCGACAAGGCAGCCTAAGTTCTTAGCCCAAGGGACCAAGAACCTCTGGTGTGAATATCATCAGATACGAGGTCATGATGTCAGCTAGTGCACTGGCTTTCATAAGCTCTTAGCAGAGAAGATGCAGCAGTGTCATGAAGTTCAAGGCAACCCAGGAGGACATCCTCAAGTCTCTCTTCCGTCTGTCCAAGAAAGCCTCCCGACTCAAGCTCAGCAAAATACTAAACAAGACCATTTGCAGACTTTCTTCAAGACAATGCTTCAACAAGGCCTTGTCACTCTTAAGCCTGCCAGGCAGTCAAGGCGTCTTGCCTAGGGCACAGAAAACTCTGATGCTCATATCGTCAAGTATGAGGTCACGAACTCAACGAGTGATCTGGGTTGGAAGCTATTGTCATGGAGAAAGTTCAACCGGGCCACATCATTTGTACGGTTCCTCTCAGAACGCGTCCAGGCCTTCGCGCCCGTTCAAGAGTAAGTCACACTATAAGCCCCTCATGAGCATACACCAGGACCCTTCAAAGCCCTTGACCTTTCAGTCCTAGAAAGTCTACCATGGGCAAAATAAGCTCAAATCCCTGAAATGTGAGGTAGTCTACCAAGCTTGGGCTACTCACCAGCCTGATAGGGTGGTCCAAACACCCCCTCATGGATCCCAAAGGAGACGGTGGGCACCTAGGTCGGCCCGTCGAAGGAATTTCCCTCCTCAGCCACCAGTCAAGGAAGAATATCTCTGGCTCCTTCCTCCACTGCTGACCTTGCAAGTCTTCATCCCAAGCGCAGCTCGCCTCATCCAATTAAGCGGACATCCATGAGTCATTAGCAGCTCGAGATTCCTCCAATATGGGTGACGACGCTAAAACCACTCCACAACGGTCAAACCCGAGGCAAGACTTAAAATATCCCCTGGGTACGTCCAACTCCGACGACGAAGTAAAAACCTGCCCGGAACGTTCTAATTTTTCTTCTCCCTCCTCTTCTATTTTCTCCACAGGTACAGCTCGATGGTGCCTAGACTTCAACACTCTAAACAGAGAGTTCGGAGGCACTAGTAAGAGTGCCTCAGAGAGATGCTGACCTAGGTGGCAGGATTCTCGACAGCCGCCAACGCCCTGTCAACCCGAGCAAAGACTGAGTCATCTTCATGCTCTTATTCCCAAGAAGCCTGCCACATGATCCAGGTGTTCAAAGCATCACCCAACTTGGGCCAAGCACCAAGTGATCCTAGTCACATGGTCTCGAACTCCTCGTTCTCCATCGCTTGGACTAGCCAAAGACCGGTCCTCCCCCACACTGTGTCCGTCTTAGAAGCCAAAATGTCAGGATCATGGGTTTCTACATTCGAGGTCAATGAGAATCCTGGTGAGTCCCCTAACGAGGAACTCCAAGAAGCTCCAGAAGAGTGGGAAGAAGGTGGTTAGGCCATGGCTGATGAGCTTTAAGAGATTAACCTGGGGGATGAGACAGACCTAAGGCTAACTTTCATCTCAATAAAAATGTCCCCATAGGAGAAAGAAAGTTATATCTCCTCATCCGAGCAAATCGAGATGTCTTCGTCTGGCACTATCATGAGATGCTCGGTCTAAACCCCCAGATTGTTGTCCATCACCTTGGTATTGATCCAACAATCAAACCCATGAAGCAGAAATTAAGAAAGTTTAGACCCGACCTCGAGATGCAGATCGATGCTGAGGTGAACAAGCTCAGGCAAGCAGGATTCATACATGAAGTCAAATACCCAAAATGGCTGGCAAATGTTGTCCCAGTCAAAAAGAAGATTGGCCAAATCAGGGTCTGTATTGATTTTCATGACTTGAACACCGTCTGCCTCAAGGATGACTTCCCCCTCCTATTCACTGAGTTGCTGGTCAACTTCATGGCTCATTGCCAAATCTTCTCCTTTATGGATGGGTACTCCGATTATAATCAAATCAGGATGACACCAGAAGATGAGGTGGCCATTGCGTTCTTGACCCAAAGAGGTGTCTTTTACTATACTGTGATGACTTTCGGGTTAAAGAACATCGGTGCCTCATACTAACGAGCCATGACGACCATCTTCAAGGGCCTGATCCACAGGGAAGTCAAGTGCTATGTGGATGACCTGGTGGTGAAATCTGAAACAAAGGATGCCCACATACAAGACCTCAAAAAGGTATTCGAACGATTGTGGCATCACCAACTCAAGATGAACCCCTTGAAATGCGCCTTCGGTGTATGCTCGGGAAAATTCTTTGGGTTCATCATGAGGTACCAAGGACTGGAGATCGAGCTAGTTAAAATCAAGGCAATTCAGGACATGTCATTGCTTACAACTCTCCATGAGCTACAACCTCTTCAAGGACAGCTCGCATACATTCGAAGGTTCATCTCGAACCTTTCAGGGTGATGCAGGCCCTTTTCACATCTCCTAAAGAAGGACACTCCCTTCATATGGGATGAGGCGGATCAAGCTGCGCTCGATGACATCAAGCAATGGTTATTGAATCCTCTAGTTCTCTCTAAGCCAATGTTGGGAAGGCCTCTCATCATGTACGTGACCGCTCTTGATGAGTCACTCGGGGCACTCCTAGCACAGAACAATGACGGAGGAAAAGAGACAACGCTATATTATCTCAACCGCAAAATGCAAGGGGCTGAGAAGAATTACCCTCACATCGAGAAGATGTGCCTAGCCTTGATTTTTGGTACAGAAGCTTCGCCATTACTTGCTCGATCACAAGGTCAAGTTAATCTCCAAGGCAGACCCGGTCAAGTTCCTTATGGCCTTGCCATGCTTGTCAGGATGTTTGCCTAAGTGGGCATTATTGTTGATGGAGTTCGACATCACGTATGTACCTCAGAAGGCAGTCAAAGGTTAAGCCTTATCAGACTTCCTCGTGGCTCACCCAGTTCCTTCAGAATCTCCTTTGTCGAGCGACCTCCCAGATGAAGAAATTTTATGTATGGCGCTAACTCAACTGTGGGAAATGTACTTTAACAGAGCATTCCAGTCTGAGAAAGGGGGCGCCGAAGTTTTGTTCTTAACTCTTGATGGCAGAATGATCCCTCTATCCTTCTTTCTTGCAAAGGCATTTTCTCATAACAAAGCCGAGTACCACCTCATAATCGGATTGGAAATCATCCAAGAGCTAGACCTGGAACACTTGATCTATGACGACTCTGAGCTAGTCATCTGACATCTTAAAGGGATTTATGACGTAAGGATACTCGCAAGCCTTACCATGACATGGCCAAAACTTACATGGCCCAGTTCAATGACTTCTCCCTGAGTGATATCCCTATAAGGCTAAACTCGCAGGCTGATGCGCTCTCAAAGCTCGGCGGCACCATTTAGTTGTCTTGACCAGGACCTACTTCTGTTTGGGTAACCGAATGGAGACATGTCGACTTACGAATAGAAGTTGATGTAGATGATGAGAGGGATGCCATCCCTGAATGCCCGCCTTACCCATTTGGTTCACTCCTCGCAGCTAAGGATATTGTTGAGGCAGAGCAAGAAATGTCCCATCGAAAAGAATCCAAGGTCAAGGAGCAGCAACTCGAATTCTTCAACCCGATGTGTGCGGAGGTTAAACTAGTAGAGGACTGAAGAGAGCCTATCATAGACTTCATAAAGCATGGAAGGCTACCTCAGGATCCGGTGGAATGCAACGGCATATGACAGATGTCCACCAAGCACACCCTTCTCGATGGAGACGTCCTCTTTCATCGGTCATTTGATGAAATTCTCCTCAGATGCGTCGATACATAAGAGGCAAGCAAAGTACTTGAAGAAGTGCACTTGGGTATCTGTGGGCTGCATCAGTCCGGCCCTAAGCTCTACGAGCGCATATGCAAACTCGGCTATTACTGGCTTTTTATGGTGGCTGACGCCCAAAACTATGCCAAAAGATGCCAGGTGTGCTAGATCCACTCAAGCCTCATCCATCAACCCCTGAAGCCTCTCCACCCTACAATGGCATCGTGGCCCTTCTCCCAATGGGATTTGGACATTGTAAGACCCGTCGATCCCCCTTTTGCCTTGGGCCATGCCTTCATTTTGGTGATGACAGACTACTTTTCTAAGTGGGCTGAAGCGATCCGTCTCAAGAAGGTTCCAAGGACCATGGTAGCCAACTTTGTGCGCCATCACATCATCTACCGATTCGGAGTTCCAGACCGGATAATCTCTGATAATGGCCCCCAGTTCAGAAGCCATCATGTTGATCACCTGGTCAACCAATTCAACTTCGAGTGAAAGTACTCGACTATGTAATACCCTCGAGCTATTGGATTGGCTAAGGAATTCAATAAAACTTTGTGCGGGGTGCTCTGGAAGTCAGTTTCGAAATCAAAGAATAATTAGCATGAGAAGCTACCTGAAGTTCTATCGCACCAACACTCGGAATGCGACAAACTTCAGTCCTCATTCCCTGATCTATGGAGGTGAGGTGGTCTTACCCCTTGAAGTTCAAATTCCCTCACTCCATGTCGCTATACATTAGGGACTGACTGAAGATGAGAGGGTCAAGCTCCGTTACTAAGAGTTGGATGCCCTTGATGAAAAGAGACTAGAGGCCGAGCAAAACCTCAAGCTCAATCAAGGAAGAATGAAGAGAGCCTTTGACAATTCTGTCAAGGTTCGCTCATTCGCTAGTGGAGATCTAGTCGTAGCAGTCAAAAGACTGATCGTCATGCTTGGACGTGGCAAAGGAAAATTTGAGCCCAAATGGGAAGGTCTGTTCATAGTAAAAAAGGTCACGCTAAATGGGGCCTATCTATTGGCAAACTCAGATGGAGGAGAGGCGATGCCCCATATCAATGGAAGATACCTAAAGAAGTATTATCCTTGATGTATCCCTAAAATTCGGTATGTGCAACAAGAAAATAAGGAAATGGAAAATAAGAACATCAAGTTAGTTCAAAAGAAGTTCGTTTCTTTAACTGCATTACAAACAGTTACAAGTTACAATCAAAAGCCCATTACTAGGGAAGTTACAAAGCTCTTGCATTTGAGGATAAGAGGACGACTACAGGTCAAAAAGAAACACTCTCCTCATGAATAAGAAGCAAACCCATGAAAGAACTGTCTTCCTCATGAAGAAAAACCAAATCCACTAAAGAAATGCTCTCCTCATGAAGAAGAAGCAAAACCACTTGGAGAAGATAACTTCGGTGCCACCGAAGAGGAGGGTTACAGGCCAAAAGAAGGAGCTAACTATTTCTGATTCAGCTTCAATTCATCTGATGAGACATGGCTGGCTTCCAAAGGACCGGCCCATGACGGAACAACATGGACTTCATGGCTGTGCTGGAGGATTTGGCTTCCAACAAACCATGGCGGCACAAGCTTCTCGTTTGCCATCACTCTTGACCCCCGTGAGACATCATCGTCCATGATCATCATTGCACGAGACTCAACATCATGCGCAACCATCGTCGAGTGCAACACAATGCCGCGTTCTACCATCACCACAGGAAAACCAACGCCGTGCAAGACCATCGCTGCGACCAGCATGCTCCCGAATGCAGCTATCATCGTACATGGCCTAGGGATGTGTGAAGGCGGGGCCTCATACGACTTAATGTCACGCATGTCCTTGTCGTACCTTGGTCCCCACCATCCCCAATTCTCAGAGGGCATTAAACCTTGTGCTTCTTCAGTTTCCTCAGTTGCCTGCTCGTGGCGACTGTCCACCTTCTCACGACCTTTCATCTCCTCTGCAACCCTTTGGGTTTAGCCAGAAACACTCCTCTGACAGCTGGAAACACTACTTTGACAATCGAAAACTCCCGTCTGACCCTTTTCTTTCCCCTATTGATGTTGCCTCTCCCTGACAAAAGAACTTTGCCTCCATCAGGAAAACCCTTTCCTGCCTTCCACTCATTACCAGAAGGGTTAGAAGACCACTGGAAATCCCTGAAAGCTTCCCTGTAACCCTACGGTCTTCCCTCCTCCCTGGCTTTCCCACTTCAGCAAGTTCGTCACAACCTCACCGAAATTCCACTAAGTTCCTGATGAGCCTACTATTGTTCTCCCTTCTTCTCCTCCAATAACCAGAGAACCTACAGAGCCCTCTGAACTCTCTGCAATCTCCCCTTCAGTAGCAGAATGACCGGAGAAGGGCTCAAACCCCGGCAGGACACCACTGCAAATCCTACTAAGGCCCCGAGAAACCCTATTCCTTGCTCAAGAAGCCTCGATAGTTCCTGAAAAGGTTTAAAATCACGGCACGAAGCTTTACAATCTCCTGAAGCTCACCAGAAACGCTCCTAACTGACTGTCTCTGCAAATTTGGCAGGGAAGTTCTTGCCAGAAAACCTTCACCAAAAAGCTTTAGCCCTCTCTCTCTAAAAATCCTTTTAGGTTTTCCACTTTTTTATACCCAGTAGTGATGCAAATTGCCCCTGGTAAGCACGAAAGGACACTCCGGTCCCCAGTTCCTAATGGTAACAAGACCAGACTGGGGTGGGTCAAGCCTGAGACTCGAAAGGGTTGCCACTCACATCACTCCAAAGACCTTCATCGAGCACTTCGTCAGGAGGGTATCACCGCATGCCTCATCAAGACCTTCGCTGAGCTCTTCATCAGGAGGCTATCACCGCAAGCCTCGTCAAAAGATTTATCGCCGTGCATTTTGCCAAGGGCTACTGCCGCACGCTTCACCAAGGGCCCTAATGCCGTGTGCGCCATCCAATACTTAGTGTCATGCGTAGGCCATGGCACTCCCAACTGGGCCATCATCCTGTACTCTCAAGAAGTTCATTCCCTGCACCTCTGCCTCACTCCTCCGGGAGTCCATCCTCCGATGACGATTTTGTTCCCCATTGAGTCACATTCCCTCACCACGCTACGGTCTAGATGCACGACCCTAAACTGCATGGTCCAAACAATATGACCTAAACTGTAGTGGTGGTCTAGCTGCACGACCTTAAACTGCATAGTCCTTGTCTCACGACTCAAAACTGTGCGACCACGGTCCGTGCTACATGTCCATAAACTGCATAGCCACAGTCCAAACTATATTACCTTAAACTGTAGCAGGGGTCTAGTTGCACGACCTTAAACTGTCTAGTCCTTATCTTAGGACTCAAAACTGTATGACCTCGGTCCAGATGCACGACCCTACATTGCATGGTTCAAACTATATGCCGTTAAACTATAGTGGTGGTCTAGTTGCATGACCTTAAACTGCATAGTCCTTGTCTCATGACTCAAAACTGTATGACCAAGGTCCAGATGCACGACCCTAAACTGCATGGTCCAAACTATATGCCCTTAAACTGTAACAGTGGTCTAGTTGTACGACCTTAAACTGCATAGTCCTTGTCTCACGACTGAAAACTTTGCGACCACAGTCCGTACTGCATGACCTTAAACTACATATCCACGGTCCGAACTATATGACCCTAAACTGTAGCATTGGTTCAGATGCACGACCCTAAACTTCATGGTCCAAACAATAAGACCTTAAGCTGTAGCGGAGGTTTAATTGCATGACCTTAAACTGCATGGTCTTAGTTACAAGACATTAAACTGCGTAACTATGGTCCAATGTATATGACCTTAAACCATAGTGCACATCCTGATTGCATGACGTTAAACTGCTTTGCCCACATTCAAGTGGCATTACCTTAAAGACGCCCCCAAATATGTGCACACACCCTTTACGAGTGTCTTCACACACGTCCTCCCTAACCGACCCGGTCGTATGCACACACCACCTCCACTTCCTCCCCAATGAGTCTACAAATGCGCACACGCCCTTTACGTGCATCTTCACGCAGGCCTTCCCTAGCTGGCCCATTCGTGTTCGCGCACTACCTTCACCATTATTACCATATTTTCCCCCCAGTGATTCTTACCCATGCTCGCCAAACGTCGAACCCTTCTACAAGCCACACTCGCCATCAGCTAGTGGGTCACCATTGTTCACCCACCATCCATTCATCGTCAACTCTTCATAAGGCAACTTCATGCTATCTTCCCAAGTGGGTCAAAGTCATCACCAAGCTCACTCTATGGCCTCCACAAACTACTATTTATCACCACTACGACCTAGCTGTGTGGCCCTAAAATATAGTGCATGCCCTGACCGTATGATGTTAAAAGGCTTCGCACAGGTCTCGAACGCACGACTCTAAATATGCCTTCACATGGAAAAACAGGCATGGTGGACACCTGAACAAAGGAACGCCATGAGTAATAATGACTGATGGGCATGGTCACGAAACCATGAGTAAGAGAGTTCCGTGGAAAACAAAATCCAGGTACGATGAAAACCCCAAAAGGCATCGTGAGCAAAAACAGATGAAAAGGGTGGACACGACCGCAGGTCATGGGTAAAAGAGCCAAGAAATAATAAATGTTTGTGAAAATCGTCTTCACGACGCCACTTCCCCTGTTCAAGTGAAAACCTGGAAAATAACGCTTGGATCGACAAGACAGGTTGACACATGACACCTCCTCAGCCGACATTCAATTTCCAAATAGTCACAATCCTGGTTAATGAGGTCTACCTAAAATCCTCAAAAGCCACCCTCCAATCACAACACCAGATGGCTCATCAGGGGTGAGAGCCACATAAGATCCCCCGCACTTCAACAACATGGCTCATCAGGGAGTGAGAGCCGCATAAGATCTCCCAACAACATGGCTCATCAAGGACTGAGAGCCGCATAAGATCTCCCAACAACATGGCTCATCAGGGACTGAGAGCCGCATAAGATCTCCCAACAATATGGCTCATCAAGGAGTGAGAACCGCATAAGATCTCCATAGTTCAACAACAACAAGAGTCCTTGAGGGTGAGGACGATGACCAAAAGATCCCTCCAAAAATGCTAAAGACCAGCACGAAGGCAAAAAACTGATGAAGCTAGGGTCTAACCTGCCACAAGCTTCAAGGTATGCCTCGTCAAAACTCCCTAGCCTACATAGAACCAGACTTTCGGAATGGGTCAGAAGCCCTCGCTCAATAAAGCCTAGCAAACAGTAGAAATTCTGACAGTCTCTGACAGTCTCATAATAGTCCAGGAATTGGCCAAGATCTTCACAAGGTCTCTCAAAAGTCTCCTGCAAGTTTCATTGCATTTCGACATGTTTATGGTATTGAAAAATGAGAAACAGTTTCGGTAGAATCAACCTCTAGCACCACCCTGAAACAGCCCTTATAACTAAAGCTATATTTTTGGTGTCTCAAACTACTGTGGGACCACCACCAATGGATCCGACATAGTTGAAAACCCCTAGGGGTCAAATTTTAGCCTAACGGACACTCCAGGAAGAAGTTATAAGCAAAAGAGTGAAACAGGAGAGGCCGCACGCTATTCCCGTGTGGCCACCCAGCAACTCCATGCCATGGAAAGGGCAGTCATGAATAGTTACTTTCGACCCTCATATCTTGCCTGTCCCAAGTCGGATCATGCTTGAATTTGGTGAGCATGTTCGTCTAGTCAAGACAAGTGATTCGATATGCGGCTCGCCTCGTGACGATACATGAGCATGAAGAAAATCTAGAGATAAGTTGCTGATCTATGAAGAAAGTATAGGAAATTCAGCAGCATCGTGCCTCGCTCGAACGGAACATCACACCACTCGGGAGCCCGATCGATGTGAGACCAATTTTATTGTGGGCGTGAAGTCTCGGGCTATCACTGATCAGAACCCTGTACATGATGAACGGTCGGATTTTGCACATGAAGCTTACGAAATGAGTGCAAATTCCATCGCTGAAATTCCAGATTCCGATCAAAATTCCAAAGTTGCGAACTCTTCGTTCTTGCACAGCATCGAGCTGCTTTTGTTGCCTTGTGATAGTAACGGCATGCTCAGTGTAATTCAGCGAAAAAATCACCAAAAATCCTCAAGGAACATGTACACTATCGATTCAAATTTTTAAGATCCATTCAAATTTCAAGTCACATGATCGTGCATTAAACACACAATCCATGGCTCGAAGTCGGTATCAAATCGATCGTCATGTGGAGCCCTATAAGAAAAAAATCATCTTACGAGCAATCGGGCATCAGAACGACCCCGGATCATCCCTGCAAGATCATGCAAGTTCTAGGGCAACACAGGGACTGTTATGAAATTCCATGAATTGTTAAAAACGGACAAATCTGTCATTTTTCACCCTATTTTTAATTTCTTTTAATTCAATTTAATATTAATTTCTTTTAATTCAATTTAATCTAGTGTGTACCATCATTGTACCCACTAGAGGACTCAACCTTCACAAAAGAGAGTTTTTACTTAATACAAGTTTCTCTTTCTTCTCATTGTTGGGTCACGTTTGAGAGAGTGAGGTGAGAGAAACGTTTTATTGGTAACGTTAGGTTCGAGGTAAATATTCTCTCTCTTATTTTCTTTTTCTTCCTCTCTCTCTCGTCTTTCCTCTCCCTCTTCTCTATTTGAGTTCCTCGTAAGGGTCATACATGGTAGTGACAGTGTTGTGCATGCCTCCCCTGAGGTCACACAGGTTGCGCATGATGATGGCAGCCCCATGCATGAGTCTCCTTCTCCTTCTGTTCTTCTATCTCCCTCTTTCAGTGAGGCTTGTAGATGACACTGTCTATCACCGTCCACAAACATGGCTTCGACGTCTTAGTGAAGAATCCAGACGGTGAAACTTGCTGCCTCCCGCAGGGGTCCTTCGCTGTTGTGCGTCTATAGTAGACGACGATACCCATCTCCGCCCGCTAAAGGCCTCGGCAACGTCTACAGCCAACTACGAGCTTCCTTCGTGTGTTCAGTGCTTATCGTCATCCTTTCTGTGCTCCACACCTATCATCATTCACCTCGTGAGAATCACCGTCGTGTGCTTCATAAACGACTATCGTTGGGCACTTCATCAGAGATAATCGCCGCTCGCGTGGGGGTGCGTTGTCTTCTTCTATTGGCAACGATGATGCCAAGCACCATCCATAATTCATTTCTCACTCTCTAGCCATGAGCAGCAGTGTCGAGCACCGCTCAAGGGCCACGACACTGCTACTCCATGGTCGTGAGTGGCAACGCTTAGAGCCTGGGGACCCCATCACTTTACCTTCTCGTGTTTTCTTTTTGTTATCTTTTCTCTTCTCACTTGACTGAGGGTAGACTTAGCCTAGCACTGCCACATCGGTCTCGGTTTCAAGTAGTATTTCCATTCTGTTGGTCCTAAGAACCATGCCCGTCTTGCTACCATTCCGAGTCGATGACATCCCGGCTGCCATGCTAGTTGATGAC
>NW_006498062.1:2822492-2872076 GCF_000471905.2 Amborella trichopoda | reverse complement strand
GGTATGAACATACAATAGCCCTAAAACAAAGGTGGGTTTCTTTGACCCACTAGTCTCACAAAGTAACCATAGAAGTATTGTGCAGAAAACAAGAGGATTGCAGGTCAAGGTAGACGATTCTGAACCAGCTAAAGCAGTTGGGGGGCTTTCTTCGTGATCTAAGAGAGCGCCCACACGAGCCAGCTCGAGTAAGTCCCGAACCCACCTTAAATTCCTCTCTCATCGGTTGGTATACCTACCCTTGCTCTCGAGCAAGGTTTTGAGAGAGTGATCTCAAATCCCAGATTCACTAGAAACCCAAGATACGTGCCCCTAATCATCTAAATCCGGAAGGCGAGATCGAGGCACCTAACCACCCGCTTGTGCTGCTTTGGTGCGATTGAAGTATGGCAGCATTAGAAATGCTACCAGCTCCATTCGAATGGCCCCCAAGGCCAAACTCAGTTGGGGTTTTTATAAACCCCCAACTTGTTCATTTTCATTATCCCTTCCCATTTTTTGACCTCAATGGCCTCTTCTAATCTTTTTGGTGAGGGCATTTTATTTTTGCCTCTTTTCCTCTCTCGTCCACCGGGACTTCAAACTTGTTAGAAACTTGGCTGGAGTTGTGAATCTCTCCCATAATCAAGCTTGCAAATCGTCCCTAGATTTTGCAATGTCAAAAGAGATTGATTCAGAGAATCCTTGGGTCTTTGAAGGATGGCACATCAGTGCCGGTTTGTGGGAAAATAACGTATGCCAAAAAACCATAATATCATTTGATGCAATTTTGTGAATCACCCATTCCTTTTTTCATTTGAAAATTTTCATGAATTTGAAGGTTTTTATGGTGTTGTGATTCCTTTAGCACAAAAACTCCCAAATTTAACCCTCAAAAAATGACTGAGTTTGGGGGAATAAACTCGTCATACATAAGGAGCGGCAACCCACCAATGAAGTACAGGTCCATCAGCGATATCCCTGCCTCCCCATGACCAAGCAGCCAAGTGTTGCTAACATGGCTCCAAGTCTCCAACAACACTTTGACCGTGTTTAAGCAATGGTCATAGTAGCCCCCCAAGCACTGGAGGACATCCGGCTAGGAAGCCTGCCTCAAAATATTCCTAAAACGCCTTAGCACTTTCAGGGTCCATGAGGAATACCCTTCAAGTACCGGTGCTCTCCTTGTACCCATAGGCTGGCAAAGCCCATTTCATGCTCGGGGTTTCTACCATCCGCTTGCCTAGAGTTTGTAAGTTCACATTAGGCATTAGAGGATATGTTCATTTTTTTGGGATTTTTTGGGTTTTTCTTACTTGATATTTGCAACTTCCGGTTATTTTAAAAACTTGCTGGTTACGGGCAGAAATGGCAAATCCGACCCCTCCTTCTTCGATCGGTGTTGGGACTTTCGTCCTACTTGGTGGACTTCTGGCCATCTATCGGTCAGCATATGCCGGCTTGGGACATCTTGATGTTGGAGCATTGTCATCAATGGGAAGGTCGTTGATAGTGGTTTGAATGCCGCTCGAGAACCTAACTCGTCAAATACCCAATTTTGGGTGATCCAGACCGATTCAGATGCTTTTGATTTGGGCTTAATAACCCTCGGAATGGGACTATCCTATTTTAGGGCATAACAGAGTGAGCCTTTGACGCTTCTCTCCTATCCCTTGTCATAGACCCTGGGATGAACTCATATGCTTATCTTAATGATTTCTTTCTCTCTTCTTTTTTTTTTTTTTGCCATATTCCTTCTCCTTTCCCCCCCCCCTGTTTTTTTTTTTTTCTGTTTGTCTTTCCTATCCTTGAAATTCTAGGATGGATTGACCTGATGGATTATAGTTGGGTTTTTAGCCTTGCATTCCCCTGTCACACTATTATTTGGAGATGGGGTCTTATCTTGCCATTGTTCTTTGCCCCAGCCTACCCCTCTATCTTCTACTCGCCATATATACAGGATACACTGGTGGGCAAGGATTCTTTCTCCTCGATTGATCAAGCAAGTCAGGGACATCGGCTTATGGGAGGTATGTTAGATTGATGCCTTCCCCTTGGACATGGCACTCATTAGTGCTCTAGTTCATCGATTTCAACCTGAGACTGTGACTTTCCCCTTTCCTTGTGGGGAAACCGGCATCACACTAGAGGTTGTGACTTAGATCCTTGGGGTTAGGAGTGATGGGGTACCCCTTCTTTATGATCCTCCTCCAGGTGGCCATTCTGTATGGGGAGAGGTCCACGAGTTGTTGGGATATATTCCTCTTAGGGAGTGAAGGCGGGGCGAGAAGTGGATTTTGGAGGCCATCGAGGGTATAAAGCTCCAGTGGTTTGAGGTAGATGAGCACTCAAGGAGCGTACTGACTTGGGCAAGAAAACTGCCTGTCAAGCCCAAGTCGACACGAGCTAAGAAGGCCCTAGTGAGCGGTGCATCTGTTGCTCCTATTGAGGCTGAGGAACCTATGTTAGAGCCTGAGGATGAGGAGAGGGAGGCTTCTCCTTCTGCTTCATCTTCTGCGATCGAATCTGAGAACTAGGTGCAGAATGACGAGACCCTTATATCGACTCCCCAGATGGATGGATGATGCAAATAGCATAGGTATCAGTCTTAAGCGCCCTAGGAGGGCTTGTACTCTCAGGGGGGTTAGGAGAAAGGGGCTTCCCCTCCCTAATCCACCAGCTCATGACCAGGTAGATGATTTCATCGAGGGTTCCATTCCCTTAGCTGATGTTTTGGTTGGAGAGACCTATGGAGCAGGTGGAGTAGGAGATGCAGTTACTTCTGTGGGATCGGCTCGTATAGAGAGAGTTACTGGGGAGACCGAGTCCCTTGGGGATGATCATGATATTCCTGCAGAGGCCGAGGGAGAGGTCCCTGTTGAGGTTGAGGAAGGTGTTATTGGGATAAGGGAGTCTTCAGTCCTAACTACGATCACCCTTGCGATGCTGAGGTTACAATGGTGTATAGGCAAGCAGTTCGAGGTTTTCTTGTGTACATTTTTGGTGCCCTTCTATTTCTTGACCTTTCCAAGGGCAACCCCATGTTCAGTTGGTTTGGACCATTCGGGACGTCAAGTATCTCCATCATGTAGCATGGGGTTCGGTTATTTTAGCCTTCCTCCTTTCGGGTTTGTGGGAGGCCGCCCTTGGGTATGTGAGTTATGTTAATGGTTTTACAGCCGTACTTCAGGTATTTTATTATTCGAACTTCCCTTCTCTTATTTTCTTTCCTTTTTAGGATTTCATCCTAATTGAGGGCTCTTGAGCCTAGAACACATTGATGTGACCAGGCCACTTATTTTGAGTACTGCCAAAAGCTTTACTCATATCCATCGTTGAGCGCAGGGTAAGTGAATGTGTAGGCTTTTATAGTGGATCATTATACACTGATCTTTGACGTCATGGAGGAGACAAAGGTATGAGAGCTTTCTTTCTTTCCACTTTCTCATTTAATGACGCATTCTATCCCCGCCTATTTCCTTACACTTCTTTTTTCAGATCAGATGCGCTCCTGCTTCTGGTGATGAGCCCCTAGAGATAGTATAGTGATCTCAAAGGTCTTTTTTACGACTGCTCCTCTGATTTGCATGTATGTCGTGGAGGCATACCATTCAGATAGGCTCCTTCGACACTTTCGGCACCCCCAGGTGGAGCTACCAAATGTAGATGTCTTTGTTGTCCTTGAGATCAGTCTGGGGCAAGATTATTGGTGGGACTTGTCTCCTTACCATACCCAATGAGATCATCGCCACTAATTTCAGGTACCTCTAGATCACATTACTCTCGAGGAGGCGGATCCTTTTTTCCATGCCTATAATGGTCTGTGTACGAGGTTGCCCATCGTTCTCCTTGACATCAGCTGAAACCTATGCAGTTGACGAGATATGAGCCGAGCGTAATGACTTTAGATCGAGGCTGAGGCAGTTGCAGGAGCAGTGAGCTCAGTTGCAGAGGGAGCATGAGGATGTTGTTAGAAGCAGGTCCCAGATAGAGCGCAGGAGGGACTCCCTTCGTGACTCTTCTCAGATGGCCTCTCCCCTTCCACTAGTGGGATCTCCAGGTATTCCCCTTGCACCGCAGACTTCCCAGGGTCCTTCGACTAACGAGTTCGAGTGCTTGTGTTCTCAGGTCATCCTATATCGGTCCGAGTGCTAAAGACTTCGATCTGAGAGGGTGCGCAATTATTATATATTCTTTTTTTTATGCTTGCATTTGACTCATATTGATTTTTAACCCCTTTTGCCTCTTTCCTCTGTTTCTTTTCCTTTTTGGGCCAAGACCATGCCCTACGTGAGTATGCTAGTAGTGCAAGCGTTGTGGCTGCTTTGGAGGGGTAACCATTGGGGGGACCGATCCTTCTCATATCATAGAGCACGCTTTGGCTCGATATCCTCATCCCCCTCCTTTGGAGCGTACATAGAGCTTAGCCATATCCAGCTGTGCCTTACGAGTAGGTGCAAGCGAGCATCGTCCTGTGGATAGTACATCGCTACCGGGAGCATAGGATTAGGAGGCCTCTTCATCTCATCATCCTTCCAGGAGTTGCCACTCCCAAAGCCCTGCATTTTGACGGATATTTGATCCTCGGGCTTTGCATGCCCTTTGTGGTTGACTCTTTTTTATCACCACAATTTTTGGATTAGTTGTTTGTATGGATAGGCTTATCTTTTGTTTGCTAATATCATGGCATGCACATTCATTGTATATGTTCTTGCATGTTTTGTATGTAGATGGATTGATTGACAACAACCATGTGCACACACTTATGAATGAACTATGAATGAATCTTTTCTTCTTTTTACTTGCATAAGCCATTTCTTTCGTATGATGAATACACATAACACAAAAAAAGAGCCACCCCTTAATTGCCTCAGAAACACGGACGAGAGAGACCTCTTTCTACGCTGGTTAGACTTGTCATAGGCAGGGAGACACCGTTTCCATCAAATGGTAGTTAGCAGTTTAGAGTCGTGCAACCATGGACTATGAATCTTATTTTAAAAGATTTTTTGAAAATAATTTGGTGTGATTAAAAGCAGCTTCTCATAAAATCATTTTAAAATAGGAGTGGGCCTTATAGTTTAGACAGGTATTGTCCCTTAGTGTAAATAAAATTATGTATGTTTTAAGGGTTAATTAAATCCAGAAACTAATTTAAGATCCTTGTTTTGAAAATAAATTTTTGTCCCAATAGTGGATTCTTGTTAATACCCATTTTCTAAAAGTGATCATTTTTTGTGTTTTGAAAATGGAGTTTGATGTAAAATTTTAGAACGATGGTTCCGTCTTAGACCAAAAGGACTTGAAAATCTCAAGTATTTTTCGCCTCGAGCACCTACCCCTTGTCTTGTGAATCAATAGATTTTCTTTGGTTTCTTTTAACCTACCATCTTAGAGGCCAAAGGAGTGTCTTTCATGAATTCTTTGAGCTTCCCTAGAATATCTGAGAATTCTGAGAGGTTTGTGACCCTTGAATTCACTGCGGGCCTTCCTTGGTAGATCTGAGCCTTGAATGCCCCTTTTGGAGTTTTCATTCATGGTATGGGGAATAGTGAGCTTTTCGGATTTTTACTATTCCTAGATTCTTCTTTCGCATTTTTTAAACATTTATTTCTACTATGTCTGTCGTTTCGATTTTTCCCATGGCGCCCTTTTGGGTTTTCACCATATCTAATTATTTTAGCATTTTTACCCATGGGCCTATTTCCACCATGTTCATCCCTTTTCTTTTTCTTCTTTTTTTGGTATTTTATATATATATATATATATATATATATATATATATATATATGTGGTGTGGTTTCTATAAGTTTGCAACCTTAAACAATAGGAGTATAAGATCTTGATAAGGTCAGGTATTTCCAACTCATCCTGATTTCTTAACCAATAAGAGCTGCCTGGATGTACCATGGTTATCACAAATGGTCCTTCCCAATTAAGTTTGAATTTTCCTAATGGGTGCGGGTTGGAAAGTGAGTGGAATATCTTCTTTAGTACCATATCATCAACTTAAAATTATCTTGGAATGATCATCCTTAGGTAGGCTTGCTCGATACGTTTGTGATAGCTTCACATAGTATTGCAAGCTTGGAGTCACCTCGTATCTGGAGTGAGAAAGGAGGCTAATCGTGCTTCATGTATTCCATCGTCATCCAGCACACGATAAGCAAGTATACTAAGAGAAGGGATATCAATTTCGACAGGTGTGACTGCCTCCACACCATAGACTAGTGATTATGGGGCCGATTGGTGTCTTCGTGGTCTAGTATGCCCACAAGGCATCTTATAACTTTTCGTGCCAGTCTTTCCCATTCTCTATGGCTCTATCAATGAACCTGAGAAGGGCTTTGTTGGTGGCCTCAGCTTGGCCATTCCATTGTGGGTAATAGGGTGTAGAAAACTTCTGAGTTATGCTGAATATCTTGCATACCCTTGTGACAGTGTCATTTTCGAAATTCGTCCCATTATCGGTGATGATTGCTTCTGGGACCCCAAATTGATAAATGATGTTATTCTTGAGGAACCACGCTACATGTCGTCCTTCAACTTTTGTGAAGGAGGTAGCTTCTACCCATTTGATGAAGTATTCGGTGGCGGTTAGTATAAACCTTTGTCCATTGGATGCTCTAGATGATATCATTCTTATAACATCAAGGGCCCACTTTGCAAAGGGCCATACTGGTAGTGTTGAATTCGGATGCATGGACGGCACGTGAATGAGGTCCTCATATATTTGATATTTGGCACAACCCTTCGTATGCTTCCAACAATCCTCAGCCATGGTAGTCCAATAATATCCTTAACACCTAATTTTCTGAGAAAGGGCAGGTGCCTCAGGATGTCCTCCCTATCATGTGCTTCGATGAGAATTCTATCGATTTCTGGATGATCGATACATCGTAGAAGGAATCTAGCAAAGGATTTCTTATAAATTTGTTCGCCCCAGACGACAAAATTGATAGAAAATTTTCTTAGGGCTTCCTTGCTTTTTGTACTTGCTCCTTTTGGATAAGTACGTCACTGTACCATGGTTTAGCTTCTACTTGGCCTTGTTCACTTATGGCGAAGGTCCCTCCCATTTCTTCTTTATTTTCATCAATTTCTTCAATTTCACTTGTTTTTTGAAGAGAGGGGCTATGTTTGTGCTTGACGTAGAAGGGTTTAACATCTACCCCCTAAGGGATACTAACCATAGAGGCTAGGGTGGCAAGGGTATCTGCAAACGCGTTGCTGACCCTTTCCCCATGTTGGAAGGTGATTTCTTTGAAATTTCTAATTAAGCTCCCAACCTTTTCATAGTAGGGAACTAATCGTTCATCTCATACCTTCCACACCCCTTGGATTTGACTTATTACAGGGAGTTGGTCAGGCTTGGATCTGCCTTGCCCGGGGCTCCCTTGTGGTCTCCGGTCCAATAGACCCCTTCTCGAACAATCGCCTCGACCTCCACGAGCACCCTTGCGACTCGTGTGTCATGTGTGGATAGGTATATCCAACTATAAGAGGATTTTAATGCAATGAAGTGATGGACTCGAGCACCTACCTCACCGTGATTGTGAGTTGTGGGATAAGCCCGGGCTATTGCCCTCTTAGATCAATAAATGAAAGCCCTCCAGCTGTCCAACAATACAGTTTGGATACAACCCCCTCTCGAAACTCAGCACTTCACCTTGACTCTATCTTGAAAGGCTGCTAATGAAATCCAAATAGGATGTACTCCTCTTTGATGTACCCTTATATAGATCAATGGCTCTAGTTTTGGGGGGTAAAGTGATTAAAAATAATCGAATCGATGGTCTCAATTGTTCAAATACATAAAAATGACAGTTTATGAATTCCCCTTCCCCCCATCCATTTTAAAAACTGAAACTCCATTTCCACTACACTTTACAGCCCACCACCCCCAAAACCCATGAGGAAAAACCATAAATACCCAAGAAAATTTTAAAAACTCACCATTGTCATTTACCAAAATATCTAGTTTTGCGTTTGTGGTGACTGAAATCTGATACGAACCGGAACGTTCTACCACGTCCATTATCTTTACACACATAGAGCCGGTCCCCTGTGTGCACTCGTATGTGTTTGGTGCGAGCCCAAGCCCATTTGAAAGTCATCTTGCACCCTTTCAATGGCACTTGAGTGGCTTCTTGCTTGGTCCCAATCCCCATTGAGAACCCATCTGGATTGGTATGCATCCTCTTTGTTTCTCTCTCCTCTTTGTTCCCACTCTCTGGTATCTTTTTCGACCTCTTCTTACGCACACATCGCTTGTATGGAACTTCAGTTTCATCATTCCTTACTGGCTGGGGCTTTGGGGGGCCGCTACCTCAGCCGAGTGCTTGGGCCACCTTCATCTGCATCCTCCTTTGGGCTTACGTCCGAAAGTTTAGAGAGGGAAACAACAGTGTTCTCATTAATGCAAAAATAAGTGTGCATTCCCTACTAATGCAAGAAATCAAAGAACAAAATGACCCAAGATAACGTTTCTCTTCCTTTATAAATATACATTTGTCGTTATGGCAGCAAATATGCTTAGTTTCTTTTTATTTATTAGTAAGCTGGATGCAAACCCACAACCTTGAGATAGCAACAATAAATGATTTCCAATTGAGCTCGGGCTCGAACCCGATGGTAAATACATTATAAGATAGAATACAAGAATAATTGCAATATACCTAATGAGAAATAGTACCAACAAAAATACCAAGTTGGTTCCATTTCTTCATGCCACTCCTAGGTGTTTCTCCCTCTTTGCCAATTTCATCATGCTCCTCAGAAGCCAGGTCGATGCCTTCAAACCCGGCAGCTCCCCATTAACAGACCTCTTGCTGCAAATCTGTCTCAATGACTTCCTCCTCTTTGTGAATCTCTTCCTTTTCAAGGAAGCATCCAGGCTAGATACTCTCTCTAGGGACCACTGGCTTTTACAACTTCTGGATCATTGTCTCGAGATGTCCCAGCCTCGTCAGGTTCTGAGACTTCCTCTCTAGACTTCTGAGCTTGATTAGGTTTCAGATTTCTCTCCCCTTGCTTTCCTTTCGTTCTCGGGCTCTTTAGTAGTGAACAAAACAGGGTGTTCTTTAAGATGTTTGACTGATGATGGATAGAAGTTGAGAATATAACATGTTCGGTGCCTCGCCACCTTTGTCGGAGACAAAAATGATGGGAATCCTATTGATGAAGAAGAGGCATAGGCAACGCCAAGCCAGAAATACGTTACCAACATACTCTTGGTACGAAATAAACTTCCTGCCATAGAGAAGAGAAAGTCTCGGTCCCCTCGTCCTAGGTTGAGAGCGATGAACCCGCACCACATTTGATAACATTCGAACCGAAAGCCGAAGCACCACAAATAGAAGCTAATGAACAGACCTACGATACCATAGAAATACATCACAATCCCTTGTGGAAAAAAGTGGAAAAAAAAGGATTTGCTGAGACGAAAATCTATGATCCCATCATATAGATAAATAAAAATAAAAAATAAAAATCTTGTTTTTTAACAATATGGGGAATGGAAACTGACCTACCCTTTGGTGTTCCCTGAAAACAACCTTCTTTTTTTAGCATATTCATAAAGAGCTCGAAAAAAAGTTTAAAAAAAGAAAAAAGAAATGGTTTTTATTTGTAAGATTTTTAAAAGAACATGATCTGAATGATCGCACATACACCCTAGCACATGTTCCTCTACGCTGAGAGCATCCTCAAAGAGCGTGAGATTTCGTAGCATTTTTTATTTGCTATCTTGTGTTTCTAATAAGTTGTTTAATAGTTGGCATAGCTAAATCATATACAAGATAATTTACCATTGGTGAGATATGGGTGCACCTGGTTCACTATCCACACTTTTCCACACCATTTTCCAGCCACAACTATCTTCTTTTACCTTGCATACCTGCCTCTTGGCCTTGTCCCAGGGGGTGAGGAGTCATCAGGGCCATTACAGCCAAATACTTCATACAAGACAGAATTGTATGGCATGTGCTTGCTATAGAGAGGACAAACTGCGCAGGTTTGATGTGTGATAGAGATTGACCCCCAACTTTATAGCCCAATCTCCATTTCCATGACTTGTTTCATCGTCTTCTTCCTCGAGAACAACTCGCAGCCGTTCTAGATCCTCGAGGGCCGTTCTAGATCCTCGAGGCTCGCCTCCTTGAACACAATTCCATTCCAAGAATGGATGACTCCCATTTCTTCTGCTATGGTTTTAGTTTTCTCTTCTATTTTGGGATAGTCTACAAATTACAGAGGAAGAGATCATGCCCTCATAAACATTATCTCATTATGGGGTTCTCACAAAAAATAATAAATAATAAAATAAAAAATAAAGTTAAAAAGAAAGAAATAAAATAGCCACACTTAGAAGAACTAAAGGGAAAAAAAACAACTCTTAACTATATCCTCATCCAATGAGAAATAGGGACTATCATTTAAAAACTTGATATATCAGAAATGTGGAGTGTCTCAAGGTAATACAATAATTATCATCCCTTCTTTCACATAAACAATTGTCTGCCCTTTTAAGTTTCACAAATCTCATATGAAGTCTACATAATAGACAGAGAGATGATAGTATACCAGTTTTAATTGTTTTTACCATACATTAAAGCAAGGGAAAATTACAAAAAACACCTTAAAATGGACTATCTATGCAACTTACCCCCACCCCAATCTTTTTTCTCACTATTTTCACCAAAACAACCTTTCCTCACAAAAACCCCCAAGGTAAAAAGCTGTTAGTTTTTGGATGGAAATGCTCTTCCCATACAAACCAAATCAATTTGCGGGTCCCAAGTAGCATATTGTCAGAGCGCGTCTTTGCACTACTGGAGCACATCTTTGCACTGCCAGAGTGTGTTCTCATAATACTGGAGCGTTGTGGCTCATACCTGCATTGCCAGAGCGTACATTCAGAATACCAGAGCGCTTATTTATATTGCCGAAGCGCGGCCCTCCATTGTTGGAGCGCTGTGGTTCTAGAGACTTCATTGCAGGAGCGGAATGTCAGAGCGTATCTTTGCACTATCGGAGCCAGTTCTCATAATGTCGGAGCACTGCGGCTCATACCTGCATTGCCAAAGCGTACATTTAGAATGTCGAAGCACGTGTTTGTACTCCTGGAGCACGTGTAAAAGCAGGACAAAGAAGCTGTGTGAAAACAATCAAGGGTAGTTTAGTCTTATTTCATGCTACTTTTGGGTTGGGGGGTTATTTGCGAGGAGAGGTTGTTTTGAGGAAAAAAATGAGAGAAAGTATTGGGGTGGGGGTAAGTTGCATAGATAGTCCATTTTAGGGTGTTTTTTGTAATTTTCCCTTAAATCAATGTTATAAACCACTAGCACATGCACTAGTTTTTGTAGGAATTTTATTAAAAAAAAAAAATAGCAGTTAACTATCTAATTTTAAAAAAAAAAAACTAACATAAATTTACCCAATGAAGGCAAAACAAATGGCCATTAGGATCACAAATATTGGTGCTCTACCAAAGATAATTTTGAATTATGGCCTTTTGGTGCCAACCCACATTTTTGTTGTATGTGATTTTGTTTAGTTCCATTTTGTGATTTTTTTTGACAACTAAAGCAAAATGTCTTTCCTGTTTTTAATAAATCCAAAAAAATAAAATGTCTTTAATGAGTAATGCTGCATTGCTCAGACCTATAACTCTGTTGTAGGCCATAGTTTTGGCCAAAGCCCTCTCATCAATGTTACATTGTAGCAGTTACCAACAAACAAAAACTTATTACTTACAATGTGTCCGACCTATTGGACTTTGTAAATGCTTACTTATAATAGATTTCGGTAATTAAGTTATATTCATTATGGGCAGATGAGATCGTGAGATTGTGTACGAGAGCATCTAAGGGAGCACAAAAGTAGCAATACTGAGTAGAAATTATTAACCATAAACATCACTGGTGTTCAGATCCTTTAAATTCTCAAGTTACAAGAATACAAAGACTACTTTCCTAGGATTCACTATAAGCACTAATCTCAGCTATATGTCCCTATCAACTATAGTAACTTAAAGCTAACAAATTGTGAGTTGATAGATGCAGGATCGAAAACATGAGAAAATGCAAGATCCAAAACATGAGCAAGTATCAATATCAGCAAGTTAAATGCAGGATCCTAAACATGAGCAAGTATCAATATCATACTGCAATTTCACGATAAGTTTTTTCCCTCTCTCTTTTCCACCTGCGTTACTGACCATACATACAATGTCATTTTGCTCCTCCAATTGTTGGATTTCGAATTTGGGTTCCAAATATGTGATCATAGAGATCGCAGGATCATGAGTGAGACCATGGAGGCAGCAACTTCAAAAAGCAATTGCCTCTGGACAGCCTAGAATTGACATATACTAGAAAGGTTTTCCCTAAAGATAATGTGTCTTGTCAAATTGCAATCCTATTCAATACCAACCATCCAACTAAGGTGTTATGTCCTTTATAGCCTCAAGAGAACCTGCCTCGTTAAGCATCCAACTAATCGTAGTTGGTCCCTTACAGCCCATCCACATGATACCTTCCAGGCCAGCAGGCTATAATGCCAATGGTGCTCCTTGGACCTCTTCCTATGGAAGCAAGTTAAAAAATATATCAGAAACAAGAAAACAAAAAAGGTGAAAAGAAAGATTGACAAAGGATAAAGGATTAAGATGGGGTCCATAGCTATATCATAACCATATTACAATAGGAAATGCCCATTTACCTTCTTCTTTTTTAGAAGAAAATGACTATTTACTTTTGATATAGGGAAGCCACAATCGTCATCATTGACTATTAGATTTGAAACCGAGTGGTTAAAGATGTACCATTATTTGAGCACAAAGTCCAAAATAAATTTTTTCGAATGTTGTGACACACTTTCAGATTTCAATTCAATAGCTAAGAGTACTTGTGGCCTCCTTATACCAAAAATAAATACTAATAGTATACAACCCCATTACAATATATGCCGTCTTAACAGTTAATACCCAATTTGGAATAGAGTCTAGACAAAGCAAACCAATGTATTGAGTAAACCAAGACTCAAAATGGGCATGATGATATATAATTGGATAACTACCACCAAAAGCATACATAATTATTGCAATCCAAGGGAGAAAAATGAATTACGCACAAGTGCACCATGCAAAAGCCATCATGCAAGATTTAAAAAACCATCACAATGCATTTTTTCTAGATGAAGGCATCAAAGAACTCAAAGTAAAATGTTGGCACCACTCATAAGTTGAAGCTTCTTTTCAACCTCCAACTTCCGTGGCATGCTCTAGACAAAATATATGCATTCTTGAAAAATCTTTGTCAATATCCTGCCACTCAGAATTGTTTCTAACGGTGTCTGTGCAATTTATAATTGTTGTTTCATTAACTTTTTCAGTAGGGCCACCATTTGAGACACAAACCAATTGTTCAGAAGGAACATTACAATTTGAAGGGATATTGTCCAGATGTACGAGTTCAGTGCGTCTCTGATAGAGATTAGGAGTTCTACTAAGTCGAAGATTGTTATTATCTTTAGCACTAGAGTTTCCAGAGAACTTGTTAGTAATATGAAAGGAACTAGACGTTTGTGCTGCAACTTCATTTCCAGATAATAAATTTGTTATAATGTGATTGATTATATTGGTAGCCTCATTTTGATGCGGTGGACTGGAGCATAGTAATACAGAGCCGCCATCTTGAAGTTCATCCTTAGACCCGAGAATTTGAGGAGGCATTGCTTATTGAGTCTCAATGCATGTTATTGATGTATCTATAGGAGTAACTTTATCAGTATGTATAGTAATATTGTGTTGTATAGCTTCGTCTTCCTCAAAATCTAATGCATCTCCATAAGCAAGTGAAGAGATGTTATGATTAGGTGTTGAAGAATCCTCGGATATGCATCTTGAGCATCTTTCTCATCCGTGATGAGATTACAGTCTTGATGAGAGGTTGATTACAATCAATCTAGTCAATCGTTTACTCAAGAGTTTACCGCTTTTTCGATGGAAGCAGCTAAGGATGCCACTAAACCCATGATTATTTCCATTGAGAAACAAAAATCTAAAGTAGAATGTTGACAGATAAGTTGATTTCCGATAAAACATTAGTCAAACCAAAACACCTTAGTGTAGAAGCCTTTTGAGTTTAAAAACAAATGAAATTTTGTTGAATCACTTAGGAGAAATATTAATTAAATTATGTTAAATCATTAACAATTTCAAGATCAAACACCTATCTTTAGTCTTATTCTCACACCAACAAATTCAAGTTACATATAAAGGTTTTATCTTTATATTTAATCAAAATTCCTTGATAATTTTATATGTGATAAAATCATAAGCCACAAACTGTCACAACCCCGCCCCCTGACCCCTACCGTACATGCCGAAGGGCAGCAGAGTGCAGGACCACAACTAGAGGTAGCGAATGTCACTCAAGTCAGAGTGCTCTCAACGCTTTAGAGAGACGGAATCAAAGCAAACCACGAAAGAAAACAAAAACTCCAACCACAACCACCCAAAAAGCTGAATAAACAAAAGCCAATAAATGTAGACAAGAGTTCCCCAATTAATACAAATATGTCCAAGGCACTACAGGCCCAACAATAGGTACATAGCTTCAAAATAAAACCCTATATGTCCAACTACCATCTAGCACGTACAATCAAAAGATGCCTCCTCGTCTAGTACAGGTTCCTCACCTCCAGCCGCAATTCTAGAATCGTCTGTCCACGACCTACGACTAATGCTCTACAACGATGGAAATTAAAGGAATGAGCTATAAAGCCCAGTAAGTAGATCAAAGCACCATGCATTCTTGCTGATGACTATCATCTCACAACAATATTCAAGATTCTAAGCCATTCTTATAAAATATGAGTCATGTGCCATAATCATATATATTCGTATGATGTGCAGGGTCCATAGTGAAACAATAAGAAATTAGATCAATCATATATGATATGAAGCAGAGGTCAATCAAATCATTCAACCATACAAATCTTAGCATCTAACATATTAAGGTGAAAATCAACCATTACCACTAACTCACTCCCTAATTCGCCTGCTCCCAAAGTAGAAGCTCTATCCATCAGAATAAGCCAAACCCATTGCTTAGGACTTCTACCATCACTCAAGAGAGAAGACAATGATAAGTTGAGAGCCCACTTCGTAATGTATTCACACACACACACACACAGTCTCCAGTGCGCTTTGGGGCTTTTGATAGGCTCTTGGCCTTGCAAGACACTGCCATCTCTTTGCATCTCCGCTAGAGGGCGTTACACTACCAAAGGGATCCCAATGGATAGTACCCATTTATATATCTCAGGGAGCGCAACCCTCCCAAATCCATATCACATGCTAGTTCCTTTCTTATCATCGGGAGTCAAGAAAAGATCTCATCATGTGGCAAGTCCATGCTTACTTATCACATCGTATCTCATTATGCGGCAAGTCAATGCTCACACATCACATAACACATCATGGTCATTCAATATGCTCAAAGCATGCCAACAGAATCAGAATCACATATCACATCATATTACCCTACCAACAGATGAATCGTTGCATAGAGTTTCATATCACATTCATATCGGAACACATTCTTATCATATCACATTACTCTACCAACGGATGACCCGTTGCGTAGAGCAACATATCACATTCACATCAGAACACATTCTTATCAGAGTACAATATGGTCATACTCAAACATGCCCATAATTCACATGTCCTTAACTCATATCAGAATCATACACACATATCACTGACAACATGGGCCTTTAGCACATAGTGTATATAGAAAACTTATCACATGGCACTTATCACATAACACCTATCACAGAATAATGCACACATAGCATTTATCTCAAAATTATGCACACATAGCGCTACATAATATGTATCCTAAACATGTACACATATTATAATAGAGCATGTGTCACGAACTCACTCCCTGACCTCTGTCGGAGGGTGACAGAGTGCAGGATCATGATCGAAGGTCGTCATTGTCACTCAGGTGGGAGTGGCTCAACGCATGAAACACGAAATCGAAAGCAAACCACGAAAGAAAACTACAATAAATCCATACATCCAACAATTATCAATCCAAAAAGTACAGCCAATTCATTTCTTCCCAAATTAAAGTCTTTACAAGATCGCTAAAGAGCAACTGGCCCAAAAAATACACAAAATGAGGAATACATCATATCATTGAAATCACCCAAACATACTGTGGAAGTCTTCGGAAGACAGCTTTTCAAACTTCTTGATTTCAGGCTTCAGGCCCTCAAACACTGCCACCCACCTTAAGAACAGCTGCCACCAACCTTCACTGTACAATTATGAAATTAAGATGGAATAAGCTAAAAGCCCAGTAAGCAGATCACTACCCTTACATTCCTGACTATCAGTATATACACGTTAACATGCTCATAGTTCATCAGAAATCGTATTACAGAGTAAGGTCACATATCAAAGTGCACATGAAGGCCATATAAAAGAATCAAAATCAGTTAACAGAGCATTATTTGCATATCATCATTATAGTCAGATAATCTTACAGAATACAAAATTCAGACAAGCAGAACAGAGTAGTTAACTCCCGAAGTAGAAGCCACAATGATCAGGTTAAGCTAATCCAGAGCTTGGGACTTCTACCCTCATTCAGGAGGGAGGACAATGACAAGTAGAAGTCCTATTTCGTAATGTCCTTACGTACACACACATCCCCAGCATGCTTTGGGGTTTTTGATAGGCTGAGGCCTTGCAAGACACTGCCCTCATACTCTCTCTCCACTAGAGGATGTTACACTACCAAAGGGGTCCCGATGGATGCGACCTCCCAAGTGTAATCAGAGCCTAGCTCCCTTCCTGTCATCGGGAGCCAGGGAAGGATCATGTGGCAAGTCCATGCTCAGACTTACAGAATCAGAGGGTTCACTAGCAATGGAGGATCCATTGTGTAGCGGTCAGAATCAGATTTCATACAACAGAATCAGAGTTCATGTAATAGAATCAGAGTTCATATAATAGAATCAGAGTTCATATAACAGATTCAGAGTTCATATAACAGTAGTCAAAGCTCTTATAATACAATCAGAGTTATATAACAGAGTCAGAGTTCATATAACAGACTTAAATTTCATATAACAGAGTCAGAGTTCATATAACAGAGTCAGAGTTCATATAAAAGAATTATAGTTTGTATAACAGAGTCAGAGTTCATATAATAGAGTCAGAGTTCATAAAATCAAAGTTCATATAAGAGAGTCAGAGTTCATATAACAGAGTCAGAGTATCGATGCCACACTTGCTAAAATTTCAGGTAGTGACATATCTTTGAAATTCCACCCATGTTTCAAAATCAATAAGCAACCTCGAAAAGTGCTCAACAAGTGAATTAAAGATGACTTATAATCGGTTCCAATGGCCATGGTTTGGGCTAAATGGATACTTTTTAGTCAGTCACATTCAGTGACATCGGAGGAATTAAATTTGTGCTTTTGCTAAAACTGTCCACAGCGATATACATTTATAAAACAAAGCATAACTTTCAATATAAATCAAATTTTGAAATATTTTCGACATGCAACTTTTAATTCATTCAAGGATATTTCAAATGGCTGTGGTTTGGCCTAAAATGGATGTCATTTGGTTAGTCAAAATCGATGAATACAGTGGTTATTGATGACAAATCCAGGAAAATAGTCCACAGTGACATACCCTGCCATTTCGAAAAATAACATCATTTTTGTAAGGAATTTCAACAGTGGAAAAAAGTAAACATTTTATTAGGCTCGTGTATCTTTCCAACGGTGGTAGTTTAAGGTCAATCGGACTCCATTTGGCTGTCCAAAAGCCTCATTTAAGAACACCCATATTCCTAGAATCTCATAGTTTCATTTAGCAAGTGTCAAGAATGCCTTCCATAATCATTTAATAATGAAGAACATGATAGCATTCATTCTCTCATAATGTGATCACACATAACATGCATTTTTTATATAATCTAAGAATCACAGCTCCATTCTTACACTCATCATTATCATAGAACAAAAACCCCCAAATTTTCTACTCCCCCAAGCCCCAAGAAGATCAGAGGAGCCAACCTCCTAAAATTTTCTAGTAAACCACTATCATTCGAATCAGGGGAAAGGGTAGATGGGGTTGGCACAGCCTCCTTCATCATCTGTGTCATCGCCACCAAGTCCCTGACCATCTCTCCGAGGGCATCAGTATTTCCGTTACTAGAGCTGGCATTGTTGGCCCTCATCCTCGGCATCTTCAACCAAGGACAAAAACAAGTTACTATTCTACCCAAACTACTCTAAAGACACTTCTAAGCTCCCTAGGCCAAGAATCCTATCCTGGCTGCTCTGATACCATAACTATCATGACCCCGCAGCCTGACCCCTGCTTGAGGGCAACAAAGCGTGGGATCGTGACTGTCAAGATTGTCACTCAGGTAGGAGTGGCTCAACGCATGAAACACGAAATCGAGAGAAAACCACGAAATAAAACTAAAATAAAACCATACATCCAACAATTATCAATCCAAAAAGTACAGCCAATTCATTTATTCCCAACTTAAAGTCTTCACAAGATTTCTAAAGCACTACTGGCCCAAAAGATACACAAAATGAGGAATACATCATATCACTAAAATCACCCAAAAATATTGTGAAATTCTTCGAAAGATAGCTTTTCATACTTCATGATTTCAAGTTTCAGGCCCTCAAAAACTGCCACCCACCTTAAGCACAGCTGCCACCACCCTTCACTCTACAGTCACTACCCTTGCACTCTTGACTATCAGTATATACACGTTAACATGCCCATAGTTCATCAGAAATCGTATTTTGTCTTACAGAGTAAGGTCACATATCAGAGTGCGCATGAAGGCCATGTAAAAGAATCAAAACTAGTTAACTGAGCATTGCTTTCATATCACCGTTACAGTCAGATAATCTTACAGAATATAGAATTCAGACAAGCAGAACATAGTAGTTAACTCCTAAAGTGGAAGCCACAATGATCACTCTAAGCCAATCCTGAGCTTAGGACTTCTACCCTCATTCAAGAGGGAGGATAATGACAAGTAGAAGTCCCACTTCGTAATATCCTTACTTACGCGCACATCCCCAGCGCACTTTGGGGTTTTTGGATAGGCCGAGGCCTTGCAAGATACTGCCCTCATTTTCTCTCACTACTAGAGGACGTTACACTACCAAAGGGGTCCCGATGGATAGTACCCAGAAATCTTGGGGGTGCAACCCCCCCAAGTGTAATAAGAGCCTAGCTCCCTTACTATCATCGAGAGCCAGGGAAGGATCATGTGGCAATTCCATGCTCACACTTACAGAGTATGATAGAATATCACATATATATCATTGTGTGGCTACTCCATGCTCACACTTGCAGAATCAGAGGGCTCACTGCCAATGGAGGATCCATTGTGTAGCAGTCCGAATCAGAGTACATACAATAGAATCAGAGTTCATATAACATAATCAGGGTTCATATAACAGTAGTCAACGCTCTTATAACAGAGTCAGAGTATCGATGCAGCACTTACTAAAATTTCAGGCAGTGACATATCTTTGAAACTCCAGTTTCAAAATCAAGAAGCAACCTCGAAAAGTACTCAACAAGTAAATTAAATATGACTCATAACCAGTTCCAATGGCTGGGGGGTTTGGGCTAAAATGGATACCTTTTAGTCAGTCACATTCAGTGATATCGAAGGCATTAAATCTGTGCTTCTGCTAAAACTGTCCACAGCGACATACCTTCATAAAATGAAGCGTAACTTTCAATCTAAAGAGAATTTCGAAATATTTTCTACGTGCAACTTTTAACCCATTCAAGTATCTTTCAAATGGCTATGGTTTGGCCAAAAATTGATGTCGTTTGATTAGTTAAAATGCATGAACACAGTGGTTATTGATGACAAATCAAGGAAAACAGTACACAGTGATGTACCCTTTCATTTCAAATATAACATCATTTTTGTAAAGAATTTCAACAGTGGAAAAAAACAAACATTTTACTAGGCTCGTGTATCATTCCAATGGTGGTAGTGTAAGGTCAATCGGGCTCCATTTGAATGTCCAAAATCCTCATTCAAGAATACCCATATTCCTGGAATTTCATAGTTTCATTTAGCAAGTGTCAAGAATGCCTTCCATAACCATCACTTTATGATGAAGAACACGATAACATTCATTCTCTCATAATGTGAACACACATAACATGTATTTCTTACATAATCTAAGAATCACAACTCCATTCTTACACTCATCATTATCATAGACTAAAAACCCCAAATTTTCATTGAAAGAGGCATAAGGTTTTTCTACTTTGCATACACTCCTATTGCTTATCCATATGCCTAAGTTTCCACGCAATCCCATGACTATAATACATGGGTAATGGATCCACTTACTTAATTAACAATGGGCCTCCTCAATCCTTTGCTCATAGCTCTCACCTGCCCGACAGTGGCTGCTAATAAAGTCACTCTTGCACTTGTGTCTTAGAGAGAGAGATGTAAGAATGAGGAACGTGGGTAAGAGCAGAGGCTTAAATACTCATGGGTTGGGGGTGGCTGGCCAAGTGTCACCATGGAGGCTCAAAATCTGGACAAATGGCACTCTCATCAGTATGCATTATACAAGTGCCACTTGCAACTCATGCATGTCAAAGACATAGCCGACGCTGGACAAACGACGCGGGCCAGTCAGCACTAGGCAACTGGCGCTGACCAATCGGTGCTGCACAATCCAACCAATGCTGCCCAACCGGTGCTAGGCAACTCCTTCTTTTCTGCTTGACCCACCATGCATTCTAACTGGCCTAGAAGAGTTTGGATCATCACATCATCCCCCCCTTAAAAGGGTTTTGTCCTCAAAATCGTTAATCGAATAAACAGGGGTACAGTGCCCGAATTTCATCTTCTCGCTCCCATGTTGATTCTTCTCGTGAATGATACTGCCATAAAACCTAGACTAAGGGAATCTTTTTGTCACGCAAAACTTGAACCCTTATATCTAGAATCTCAATTGGCTACTCCACATAAGTTAAATCCTCCTTGATAGGGATTGACTCATACTTCAAGACATGGGACAGATCAGGCTGATACTTTCTTAATAATGAAACATGGAAAACATCATGAATAATGGCCAACTCGTGTGGTAAGGCTAGTTGGTATGTCGCGACTCTGAATCTTTCTAATATTTCAAAAGGTCCAATGAATCGCAAACTTAGCTTCCCTTTCTTACCAAATCTCATAATTTTTTTTGTTGGCAACACTCTTAAGAATATCCGATTCCCTACTTCAAATTCAAGGTCCCTTCAGCGATTGTCAGTATAACTCTTGCCGACACTGAGCTACTTTAAGCCTTTCTCGAATTAGGGCGATTTTCTCTGATGTTACTTGAACAATTTATGGCTTTAAGAGTCTCCTTCGTCAACTTCAATCCAACACACCGGTGATCTGCACTTTCTTACTAAGGGTAGGTGATCGTCCTAATTTCTTTTGAAGTCAGTAACACAGACTCTCAAAATATCTTCAAAGATCTGAATGGTCCTCTCTGACTGTCCATCAATCTGGGGGTGAAAAGCAATACTGAAAGTAAGTCTCATCCCCAAAGCTGATTGTAGACTGCTCTAAAATCTTGAAGTAAATTTAGAGTCCCTGTCGGACACAATGTTGATAGGTAGTCCATGCGGCCTTACTATTTCCTTAACATACAGCCTTACTATTTTCTTGACATACAGCTGAGCCAATTTATCAAGGGTATAAGTAGTGCGGACTGGTAAGAAATATGTAGCCTTAGTCAATCGGTCCACAATAACCCAAAATTGTCGTGACAACATCCCGATCTTGGCAAACCAGATACAAAGTCCATGATGATGTGTTCCCACTTCCATTCAGACACAGGTTAGGGTTGCAACAGTCCAGCCAGTCTTTGGTGCTCAGCCTTCACTTGCTGACAGGTCAAAAATTTAGAAACAAATTGTGCCACATCTTTCTTCATGTTATTCCATCAGAAGGTCTTCTTTAAATCTTCATACATTTTTGTGCTTCCTGGGTTCACAGTATAACGGGAGTGCTGCGCTTCCTTTAGAATAGATCTTTTTATATTCTCATCACTTGGGACGCACACCCGTTCTCTAGATCTTAACAAATCATCACTACCGACAGAAAAATCTCCTTCTCCTTCCCATCTTAAGTCTTCCAGAATTTTGCTCAGCTGAGGGTCTTCCTTTTGGGTTACCTTTATCTATTGAAAGAGTTGAGGTTCCACCCTTATACATGCAGTTATTCCTTCCTTGAAACTAGACGGTAAGGTCGGGCGCCACACCACCGCATCCTCTATCAGTATCATTTCTTGGACCATCAAATGTGCCACTAATATTGAGGGTTTCCGACTCAAAGAGTCAGCGACTACATTTGTCTTGCCCGGTTGGTAATTGATGGTGCAATCATAATCATTTAATAGATCCATCCATCTCCTTTGTCTCATATTCAATTCCTTTTGAGAAAATAAATACTTGAGGCTCTTATGATATGTAAATATCTTGAACTGGGTTCCATAGAGATAATATCTTCAAATTGTCAAGGCAAAAACCACATCTACGAGCTTTCAGTCATGAATTGGGTAATTTTGCTCGTGCGACTTTAATTGTCTAGAGGCATATGCTATAACTTTCTCTTGCTGCATTAATACACACCCCAATCCCTTATGGGAAGAATCAATGTAGATTACGAAACCTTCATTTCCTTTGCGCAAGGTTAGTACTGGGGCCGTAGTCAATCTCTTCTTTAATTCTTGGAAACTCTTCTCACAGTCATTTGTCCATACAAATTTTACCCCTTTCTGGTTCAAGCGGGTCAGGGGAAGTGCTATCTTTGAAAAACCTTCTACAAAACACCTGTAATATGCGACTACACCCAGAAAACTGCATACTTCTGTCACATTTGTCGATCGTTCCCATTGAAGCACGGCTTCAACTTTATAAGGGTCAACTGCGAGTCCATCCTTTGAAATAACATGCTCGAGGAAGATCACACTTGAGATCCAAAACTCACTTTTCCCCAGTTTAGCATATAACTTCTCCGTTTTTAGAGTTTAAAGGACCATCGTCAAATGTTGTTCATGCTCTTCTAGATTCTTGGAATATACCTGATTGTCATCTATAAAAACCACCACAAAGTCATCCTAAAAGGGTCTAAGCACTCTATTCATCAAATCCATAAAAAAAGTTGGGGCATTAGTCAGCCCAAAGGGCATTACTAAGAACTCGTAGTGATCATAACGAGTCCTGAAAGTAGTCTTAGATACATATTCTTCCTTGATTCGCAGCTGATGGTAACCAAACCGAAGGTCGATCTTGGAGAATATATGGGCCTCTTGGAGTTGATAAAAAAGATTGTCAATTCTAGGCTCACCCTAAGGTCACACACTAGGTCAAATAAAACCCTTCTCCAATAACTCTTGTAATTCCTCTTTTAACGCCTTTAGTTTTGCTAGGGCCATTCTATAAGGGGCTTTAGAGGTAGGGACGGTACCAGGAATCACATTTATTTTAAATTATATTTCTCTGATTCGAGGCATAGAGGTTAACTCCTCAGGAAAGACCTTCGGATATTCTCTCTCCATCGATATCTCTTCTAACTTAGACCGGTCATCCCGATTTTCCACTATGTAAGCTACATAACCAACACAACTTTTAGTCACCAAACGGGAAGCCCGAATAGTCGAAATAAAATGCAGATGAGGAACATCCTTGACGCCAATAAAGTTCAACTCAGGCTGGTTTGGTTGTCTAAAGGTTACAGTCTTACCACGACAATTTAGAGTAGCATGATGTGTGGATAGTCATTCCATGCCCAAAATAACATCGAAGTCTTGGATATCTACCAACATCAAATCTATATGCAGTTCACACCCTTCAACTAAATCCCCACAATGTTTATAAACAATATCAGTTTCTATAGATCCTCCCATAGGTGTGCATACTACTAAAATCCAGTCAAGCTAAGGTCTAGCATTTATGTGGCATGCAAAGTTGTAGACACCCGCTTTAAATCTGGCAAGTTCTGCGGTGTTTTTAGACCATTAGGATCAAATTGGCTTAGTAAACCCAAAATCCATAGGTCACACAACTTACCTTGTGAGCCGGAACCAATCTATCAGCCCAGAACCCAACGAATGCCTATTTTGACCCGAAATCTAGTAAATGCGTTGTTTTACAAAAAAATCATTAAAAATAGTAAACTAATATGTTTTTACCCAAAGATTCTCTTAGAGCGTCATAAGAGGCCGAGGAAGACACCAAAATTGAAAAACATCAATTTGGATAAGTTTTGGTTTGGGCGTCACGGGGCGTGCCACCAAGGAGACCAGGGCGTCTAGCCCAAGTCATCCTATAAATGCCCTATTTTACAAAAATAACAATTAAAAATAGTAAAAAAATCATTTTTGACACAAAATGTTTTCTGGTAGCTTCACAAGAGGTTAAGAAACACACCTGAAAAGAAAATTTTCAATTTGGACAAGTTTTGGTTTGGGCGACATGGGGCGTGCCACCCAGGCGACACGACTCATGCTGCCCAGCCTTTGGCGTCAGGACTCGTGCCACCAGGGTGACATGACCTGTGCCACCCAGACCCATTTTTCCCCAACTGTGTTTTTTTTTCCTCTTTTATTTTATTGTATTTATTTTATTTTGATTTGGCTTTCATTTATTCTGATTGAAAATTGTGTTTTGAAGTGCTTCGGATCATGCTGGCTCCACCACATATCTGAGAGCAGACAAGCTCGTTTCTGGGTAGATCTGATCTCAGATTTGAATTTGATTGTTCCCACTTTCTCTACCATTTACTTTTCATTTATTTTTTATCAGTTTAAAGTGTCATATATGAGAGATCTATATCATTGGATCGATCGATTATGCGTTATCAACAGTTTGGCGCCCACCGTGGGGCATGATCGAGCGTGATTCGAGAATCAAAATTTCAAAAATCTCAGAATAATTTGAAATATTTCAGGAATGTTCTAGGTAGCATTTTCTTTGATGTTTCTCCAAGTTTATAGTAAGCTTATTTTATCAAGATCTACAAGAAAACAATATAAAAACAATATAAAAAAAATAAGCTTTTTGGGCGACACAAGGCGTGCTCAGGCGACACAGGGTGTGCCACCCAAGCAACACAAGGCGTGCCGCCCAGGAGACATGGGTCATACCGCCCAGGTTCAGGGTGACACTCTTTCTGGTTCTCCAGATTGCCCAATTCAGAATTTTGAAATTTTGAAGGCTAGGTCCTGGGACTTTCTTGTGACTGCTCAAAAAATTTCAGACCAAAATAAAATTTTTAAAAATACCAAACAAATATTTTTCTTGATAAAGGTCTGTTCTATTTGTTGTTCTTCTGTTTCACTTTGTTTTAATTTTATTTCATCAAAAATTCATATTTTTCTGCTTCTGCAAGCTTTAGTAGCCTGATTTCATCAAGACCAATAAGATAAAAAAAGAAAAAAAAAATTAAAAAAAAACTTTGTTTTGGGCAACACGACCCATGCCACCCAACCTATTGGTGCGACACGACCCATGCCACCCAACCTACAGGTGCAACACGACCCATGCCGCCCAACCTACAGGTGCGACACGACCCGTGCCGCCCTGTCACAAAGGTCTCAAAACAATTCTGGGACTCTGCAGGCCAGTTTGAGAGCCTTTCTTGTGCTTGTTCACTAATGTTTGGCTTAAATTAAATTTTTTAAAAATATAAAAAAAATCATTTTTCTTCAGATAAGTCTGTCCTGCTCCTGAATTTTTCTTTTTGTTATTTTCGTTTATTAATTTTGGCTGAAACTATTTTTCCCTGATTTCACCATGCTTAGTCTAACTGTATTTCATCAAAGTTAAAAAGGAGATAAAAAACTGCAAAAATAAAAAATAAAAAAGGATAAATATACATCGAGCGCTGCTTGTGCCCTCCATGAACCATGTATTGTTCGAGTCATCCTGGACTCGGGTCACGCTCAACTTAGCATAAACTGTACCTGGTTTCACTGCTTTGACTATACAATCTTAGGGGTTCCTCACCCCTCCATCTATATTGTGTCTCGAGCGAGTTTTGCCTCGAAGTGCGCATCACTAGCAGCGATCAGCATTGAGCGCTCACTTGTTTTCTTTCTTATTGTGTGCATGTGTGCTTGATTTTATTTTCCTTTGCGTGCTTCTTTACGCACTCTAGCACACACCGACCAGTAATCCCAAAAAACCAGAAAAAAAAATTTTCGAAAACCCCCAAAATTCACGTTAACGACATGAGGGGAACCTAGCATTGAGAGTCGAGGCGGTTGGGATCCACATAACTTTAACTGTGATCGCCCCTCCGTAATCCTTTGCCTCGAGGCAACTCCGCGTATAGTAGGACCTGAAAAAATCCTATAACAAGAGGCTAGGACCTATGCAGGGACCTATATCAGCTTAGCCGCATTTCAGTAGTTAGGAACCCACTCTCAAGCCAAGGCTACCTATAGTACTTTACTAGGTCAAATGCTTTTGTGTGCTTGCTTGCTTATTTCTGATTGGTTAATCTTAGATCTCAGCTCAGACCAGCCTTTGATCCAAGCTGAACTCTAGGTCCAAGTTCAGGCTTTTACCCAGCCTAGCTAAGGTTCGAACCAGGTTCACACCTAGGTCTGAACCTAGGTCCCATCTTGGTCAGAGCTGAAGGCTCGTTCTTGGCTCATCTTTGATCCATTCCAGGTCCACACCTAGTTTGATCATTAAAACCCTCTAGGTCCAAGCTTAGGCTTGCACCCAGCTCAGTCCAAGTCCGAACCAAGCTCACACCTAGGTCCTAACCTAGACCCATTCTTGGTCCGAGCCGAGACTCGCACCCATCTAGTCTAGATCTTAGTCTAGGTTCTAGCGTAGGTCTAAGTTTAGAGTTGCCTCTAGAGCTAGACTAGGCTTACCCTAGTTTACGGTCTGAACCAAAACCCATTGAGTCTAGAAGTCTAGATTCTGGGTTAGTCTTACCCTTGGTCTTAGTTAAGGTTTTGCCCCTAGAGTCAGGCTGAGTCTACCCTAGCCATCGAGTTCATATCTTACCTAAGCCTAGACACTAGAACCCGACCAAAGAAAGTCATCATGTCAGTTACCCAAGGTACGTATGACGCTAAAGGTCGGGTATATCCAGTTCAACGTCAAACTCGTGCGACATAAAATAGTCGAGACAGGTACTGTCTATCCCCGTATGACGTAGTTCGGGTATATCATCCATCGCTGCATGATGCTAAACTGCTTCGAGGGCTCTATGGTTGCAGGAGTTAAAATTGCTAACAAACATTGCTTTTCGAAATATCTTTCTCTTTTCAAAATTTTCACCATATGTCTTGTGTTTTCAAAAACTTTAATTTCTTTGTTAAAATCGTAACCTGTCCTTGCTTCGGGTTCTATTTCAAATCTCCCCCTACTTTCAAAATTTCTAAAAGAGCTTGTAAAAACAAAGGAGCTTGGACATCCGTATATGATGAACAGCGTGTTGCCGCGATTACCACATTGCTGCCTCGCCTCTTTACTCAAAATTGATCAAACAAGTCTCGTCCTATAGAAAGCCTTTTCCTATAAACAGCCTTAGGAAACCCCTAAGTAAATCAAAGAAATAGCCAGATTTAAAATTTTAAAACTAAGAAATCCCTGAGGCCAAGTGGCATGGCTGTAAAATCCACCTCGAGTTTCAAGCTTGTGTAACTCACCGACACCTCACGCCGAAAACCTTAGGATGGAAATGCCCTAGGTGGGTGATCATGGGATTGCAATGACTTGGAGGGATAGTTGGTGTGCCATCTGCCCACGTGACGTCAGGATGACATTCATCTTTGACATTCTCCTGCCCCTCGAAGGACTGGGAAGTCTACTGTTGCTACTTACCTGTCCCTCAAAGGATAGGGAGTGAGCATCAGAGAGTCTACTGTTGCCTACCCCTCGAAGGATAGGTAACGACAGCATGTATACTTCTTTACCACTCTCATGTCCCTCGAAGGACAAGGACTGCCAAAGAGGGGCAACTGTAGACATTCGCTTTAAATTGAGCAAGTTACATGGTTTTCTATACCCTTAAGATCAAATTGGCCTAGTAAACCCAAAATCCATAGGTCACACAACTTACCCAGTGAGTTGGAACCATTTTGCCAGCCACGAACCCAACAGATGACTGTTTTAACCTAGAATCCACTAAATACGCTGTTTTACGAAAACAACCATTAAAAATAGTAAACAAATCTGTTTTGACCCAAAGGTTTTTTCAGATATTCAAAAGAGGCTGAGGAAGACACCAAAATTGAAAAACATCAATTTAGATAACTTTTGGTTTGGGGGACACGGGGTGTGCCGCCCTGACGATAGAGGGTGCATCGCCCAAGTCATCTTGCAAATGCCCTATTTTACCAAAAAACTCATTAAAAATAGTAAAAGACTCGTTTTTTACCCAAATTTTTTCTGGTAGCTTTACAAGAGGCTAAGGAACACACTTGGAAAGAAAAATTTTAATTTTGACAAGTTTTGACTTGAGAGACGTGGGGCGTGCCGCCCAGACCAGTTTTTCCTCAACTGCGTTTTTATCATTTTTCATGTTTTTAGGATTATCTTGTGGGTGATTTGGCCACTTGACCTATTCGTAACGGTCAAATCCAAATTTTAAAAAAAATAAAAGATTGGTTTTACCAAGGGATTTGTTGGTTACGGGATAACTCTGCCCCAACAAATCCCTTGTTCAGATGAACTCACTTTGGGTGACCATAAAAGGATGAAAAACGAGAGGGTTGGAGAGAGACAAGACTTTTAGAAACATTAGGCCGGAAGAGAAACCCTAGGAGAGTATAGAGAACTTCCCTGAGAAAACCCTAACCCTCATCTTAAGCGTAAGTAAACCTAGACCTAGGGCTCAACAAACCTAGATCTAAACCATTTCTAAGGCACAACCACCCTATTACTACCAGAGACTTGTTGATCGACATCTGGACCACAAGGGAAAAAGGAACCGGTTCTGATACGGGCGAGCCCTCGAAGGCTCGGGAAGCCTGATCCATCGCCCCCGGTTCGGTATTTTCTTCTCCTTCATTACCTCTTTTCTTTTATTGTATTTATTTTATTTGATCTGGTAACGATTCATTCTAATTAAAAATTTTGTCTTAAAATGCTTCGGATTACGCTGGCTCCGCCACAGATCTGAGAGCAGATCTGCTCGTTTATGAGAAGATCTGATCTAAAATCTAAATTTGATTGTTCCCACTTTCTCTACCATTGCTTTTTCATTTATTTTTTATCAGTTGAAAGTGTCCAATATGAAAGATCTACATCGTTAGATCGATCGATTCTGCGCTATAAACAAGAGTGAGGCAACAAAAGAGTGTGTAGATTAAGGATCAATCAAGATTTTTGCTTCACTGCTACAAACGGAGAGCGTACCTCGGACGACTAAAGTTGATGCTTGGCTTCGTGCTCGATAAGTGCAAACACCCGACCTTGAGTCTTTGATCGGTCCTCAAGTCCCCTTACTGGGCAGTCTCTAATCTGGTGGCTTGGCTTGCCACATCTGGAGCTGGCCCCCGTCTTCTTTTGGCAATCAGCTACTAAGTGATTATCCTTCCCACAGTGCAGGCATATCGAGCGCCGATTTTCTCTTACATCTCCCAGCAATGTTCTCAAGATATTCTTGCCTCTCTGATTTTCTCTTCCCCGAAAGTCCCTCTTCAGTGGTAGTCGAGCTTTCCTCCCCGAGTTTCCATACTGGGATGGCCTCATCTTCCAGTCTCTCCCACTCGGGATTCTTCATCTTCCTTTTTTATCCTCATGGCCAGATCCACTAAAGGGGAAAAGGTCTTTAAATTGGCTAATACCACTCCCTTCCATATTTCCAGCCTGAGGCCTCTTTTGAACTTTCTAGCCTTCCACACCTCAGTATTAATGATGTGTGGGGCATACTTCAATAACTCAAAAAATTTAGCAGCGTACTGCTCCACAGTTAAATTCCTTTGTTGCAGCTCGATAAACTCCACTTCTTTCCTATCCCTCATAGAATCAAGAAAGTACTTTTCATTAAAGACTTCTAGGAAATTTTCCTAGGTTATATCTTTCCCAAGATTGTTCTACCGAGCCCCACAAGTATTCAGCGTCCCCTTCAAGAATGAAAGTGCCCAATCTCACATTCTGTTTATCAGTGCAGTTTAAAGCTTTGAATATCTTCTTTATTTGTCCAACTCGCAACCTTTTTTACTCCCCCAAGCCCCAAGAACATCGGAGGAGCCAACCTCCTGGACTTTTCTAATAAACCACTATCATTCGAATCAGGGGAAGGGGTAGATGGGGCTGGCATAGCTTCCTTCATCATCTGTGTCGTGGACCCCAAGGTCCTGAACAACTCTCCCAGGGCATCAGTATTTCTGTTACTGGAGCAAGCATTATTAGCCCTCTTCCTCAGCATCTTCAACCTAAGATAAAAATGTTCAGTTACTATTCTACCCAAACTATTCTAAAGACACTTCTAAGCTCCCTAGGCCAAGAATCCTATCCAGGCTATTCTGATACCATAACTGTCATGAACCCGCACCCTGACCCCTTCCAAAGAAAGACAGAGCGTGGGATCGCGACCGGAGGTCATGATTGTCACTCAGGTGGGAGTGGCTCAATGCATGAAACATGAAATCGAGATCAAAGCACGAAAGAAAACTTAAATAAATGCATACATCCAACAATTACCAATAAAAAAAGTACAGCCAATTCATTTCTTCTCAAATTAGTCTTTACAAGATCACTAAAGCACTACTGGCTCAAAAGGCACACAAAAAGAGGAATACATCGTATTACTAAAATCACCCAAACATACTGTAGAAGTCTTCGAAAGACAGCTTTTCAAACTTCTTGATTTCAGGCTTCCAGGCCTCAAAAATTGCCAAGCACAGCTGCCACCACCCTTCACTCTACAGTTATGAAATTAAGATGGAATGAGCTAAAAGCCTAGTAAGCAGATCACTACCCTTGCATTCTCGACAATCAGTATGTACACGTTAATATGCTCATAGTTCATCAAAAATCGTATTTTGTCTTACAGAGTAAGGTCACATATCAGAGTGCACATGAAGGCCATGTAAAAGAATCAAATCAGTTAACAGAGCATTACTATCATATCACCATTACAGTCAGATAATCTTACAGAATATAGAATTCTGACAAGCAAAACAAAGTAGTTAACTCTCGAAGTAGAAGCCACAGTGATCAGGCTAAGCCAATCCTGAGCTTGGGACTTCTACCCTTATCCAGGAGGGAGGACAATGACAACTAGAAGTCCTACTTCGTAATGTCCTTACTCACGCACACATCCCCAGCACGCTTTGAGGTTTTTGATAGGCTGAGACCTTGCAAGATACTACCCTCATACTCTCTCACCACTAGAGAACATTACACTATCAAAAGGGTCCCGATGGATACTGCCTCGATATCATGGGGGGTGCGACCCTCCCAAATGTAATTAGAGCCTAGCTCTTTTCCTATCATCAGGAGCCAAGGAAGGCTCATATGGCACTTCCATGCTCACACTTACAGAGTCTGACAGAATATCACATATATATCATTGTGTGGCTAGTCTATGCTCACACTTACAGAATCAAAAGGGCTCACTATAAATGGGGGTATAGTGCCCGAATTTCATCTTCTCGCTCCCACGTTGATTCTTCTCTTCAATGATACTACCATAAAACCTGAACTAGGGGAATCTTTTTGTTGCGCAAACCTGGAACCCTTTTGTCTAAAATCTCAATTGGCTGTTCCACATAAGTTAAATCCTCCTTGATAGGGATTGGCTCATACTTTAAGATATGGGACAGATCAGATTGATACTTTTTTAATAATGAAACGTGGAAACTACCATGAATATTAGCCAACTCGGGCGGTAGGGCTAGTTGGTATGCCTCTACTCCAATTCCTTCTAATATTTCAAAACGTCCAATGAATCACGGACTTAGCTTCCCTTTCTTACCAAATCTCATAATTCCTTTTGTTGGCGACACTCTTAAGAATACACGTTCTCCTACTTCAACTTCAAGATCCCTTTGATGATTATCGACATAACTCTTTTGCTGACTCTGAGATATTTTTTGCCTTTCTCGAATTGGGGATCTTTTCTCTGATGTTACTTGAACAATTTTTCTACCCTAAGTGTCTCCATACGCCGACTTCATTCTAGCACACCGGTGATCTGCACTTTCTTCCATTTAATGCTTGAAAAGCTGTCAACTGAATACTGGCCTAGAAACTGTTGATTGTATGAAAATTCTACTAAGGGTAGGTGATGGTCCCAAATTCCTTTGAAGTCAGTAACACAGGCTCTCAACATATCCTCTTAGAATTGAGTGGTCCTCTTTGACTGTCCATCAGTCTGGTGGTGAAAGGCAGTACTGAAAGTAAGTCTTCTCTCCAAAGCTGATTATAGACTGCTCCAAAATCTTTAAGTAAATCTATATTCTCTCTCAAACACAATGCTGACGGGTACTCCATGCAACCTTACTATTTCCTTAACATACAGCTGAGTCTGTTTATCAAGGGAAGAAGCAGTGCGGACTCGTAAGAAATGTGCAGCCCTAGTGAATTGGTCCACAATAACCAAAAAACTGTCTTGACCCAATCCTGATCTTGGTAAACCGGACACAAAGTCCATGGTGATGTGTTCCCACATCCATTCTCGCACAAGTAAGGGTTGCAACAGTCCACCCAGTCTTTGATGCTCGACCTTCACTTACTGACAGGTCAAACATTTAGAAACAAATTGTGCCACATATTTCTTCATATTATTCCACCATATTGTCTTCGTTAAATCTTCGTACATTTTTGCGCTTCATGGGTGCACAGTATAACGAGAGTGGTACGCTTCCTCTAGAATAGCTCTTTTTATATTGTCATCACTTGGGACGCACACCCGTTATGTCAATCTTAACAAATCATCACTACTAATAGAAAAATCTCGTCCTCCTTCCTGTCTTAAGTGTCCCAGAATTTTACTCAGCTGAGGGTGTGCCTTTTGGGGTACCTTGATATGTTGAAAGAGTTGAGGCTCCACCCTTATACTTGTAGTTATTCCTTCCTTGGAACTAAAGGGTAAGGTCGGACGCCACTCCACCGCATCCTCTATCAATATCAATTTTCAGACTGTCAAATGTGCCACTGATATTGAGGGTTTCCGACTCAAAGTGCCGGGGACTACATTTGTCTTGCCCGGTTGGTAATTGATTGTGCAATCATAATCATTCAGTAGATCCATCCATCTCCTTTGTTTATTCAATTCCTTTTGAGAAAATAAATACTTGAGGCTCTTATAATCTGTAAATATCTTGAACAGGGTTTCATAGAGATAATGTCTCCAAATCTTCAAGGCAAAAACCACAGCCGCGAGCTCTAAGTCATGAATTGGGTAATTTTGCTCATGTGGATTTAACTGTCTAGAGACATAAGCTATAACTTTCTCTTGGTGCATTAATACACAATCCAATCCCTTATGGGAAGCACCTGTATATATTATAAAACCTTCATTTCCCTCAGGCAGGGTTAGTATTGAGGCCGTAGTCAATCACTTCTTTAATTCTCGGAAACTCCTTTCACAGTCATCTGTCCATATGAGTTTTACCTCTTTCTGGGTCAGGAGGGTCAAGGAAAGTGGTATCTTTGAATAAGCTTCTACAAAACTCCTATAATAACCAGTCAGACCCAGGAAATTACAGACTTTTGTCACATTTGTCGGTCTTCCCTACTTAAGCACGGCTTCAACCTTACAAGGGTCAATTGCGATGCCATCCTTAAGAATAACATGCCCAAGGAAGACCACACTTGAGAGCCAAAACTCGCTTTTCCCCATTTTAGCATATAACTTCTCCGTTTTTAGAGTGTGGAGGACTATCCTCAAATGTTGTTCTTGCTCTTCCAGATTCTTGGAATACACCAGAATGTCATCTATAAAAACCACCACAAAGTCATTCAAAAAGGGTCTAAACACTATACTCATCAAATTTATAAAAACGGTCGGGGCATTAGTTAGCCCGAAGGGCATTACTAATAACTCGTAGTGACCATAAGAAGTCATGAATGCAGTCTTAGATACATCTTCCTCCTTGATTCGCAGCTGATGGTAACCCGACAGAAGGTCGATCTTGGAAAATACTTGGGCCCCTTGGAGTTGATCAAAAAGGTCATCAATTCTTAGCAAGGGGTACCTTTCAGCTGCCGATAGTCTATACATAGCCTTAAAAGCCCATCCTTATTTTTAACAAATAAGACAGGCGCACCCCAGGGTGATGCACTAGGTCGAATAAAATCCTTCTCCAGTAACTCTTGTAAATTCTCTTTTAACTCCTTCAGTTCTGCTAGGGCCATTCTATAAAGGGCTTTAGATGTAGAAACGACACTAGGAATTACATTTATCTCATTTCTATTTCTCTGATTGGGGGCTTAAAGGCTAACTCCTAGGGAAAGACCTCCGGATATTCTCTCACCACCGATATCTCTTATAACTTAGATCGGTCAACTTGATTTTCCACTATGTAAGCAAGGTACCCAACAATACTTTCAGTCAGTAGATGGGAAGCCTGAATAGCCGAAAAAAAATAGAGAGGAGGAACATCCTTGATTCCAATAAAGTTCAACTCAGGCTGATTTGGGCATCAAAAGGTTACAGTCTTACCAAGAAAATTTACAGTGGCATGATGCATGGATAGCCGGTCTATGCCCAAAATAACATCGAAGTCTTGGGTATCTAACAATATCAAATCTATATGCAGTTCACACCCTTCAAGTAAAACCCCACAATGTTTATAAACAATATCAGTATTTATAGATCTTCCCATAGGTGTGTATACTACCAAAATCAAGGCAAGCAAATAAGGTATAGCATTTATGTGGCATGCAAAGTGAGGTGCAACAAAAGAGTGTGTAGATCCAAGATCAATCAAGATTTTTGCTTCGATGTCAAAAATGGAGAGCATACCTCGGATGACTGAAGTTGATGCCTTGGCTTCATGCTCGGTAAAAGCAAATACTCGACCTTGAGTCTTTGATTGGTCGTCAGGTCCCCCTTACAGGCCAGTCTCTAATCTGGTGGCCCGACTTGCCACATTTGAAGCATGCCCCCATCTTCCTTCGGCAATCAGCCGTCGAGTGATTGTCCTTCACACAATGCAAGCATATCGGGCACCAATTTTCTCTTACATCATTCGGCAATGTTGTCAAAATATTCTTGCCTCTCTGATTTTCTCTTCCCCGAAAGTTCCTCTTCAATGGTAGTCGAGCTTTCCTCCTCGAGTTTCTATACTGGGCAAATCTCATCTTCCAGTCTCCTCACTCGGGATTCTTCATCCTCCCTTCCAAGAGGAAAAGGTCTTTTAATTGGCTAATACCACTCCTTTCCTTATTTTGGCCTGAGGCCTCTTCCAAACTTTCTAGCTTTCCACCCCTCAATATTAATGATGTGTGGAGAAAACTTCGACAACTCAGCAAATTTAGCTGCGTATTGCTCCATTGTTAAGTTCTCTTATTGCAGCTCGATAAACTCCACTTCTTTCCTTTCCCTCAAAGAATCAGGAGAGTACTTTTCATTGAAGACTTCTAGGAAAGTTTCCCGGGTCATCTCAATCTCAGATCTTCCCCAAGATTGTTCTACCAAGCCCCACCAGTATTCTATCCCCTTCAAGCATGAAAGTGCCCAATCTCACTTTACGTTCATCAGTGCAGTTTAAAGCTTTGAATATCTTCTCTATCTATCTCCTCATCTCTCAGCCTTTTCTACTTCCCCAATCCCCAAGAAGGTCGGAGGATCCAACCTCCTAAACATTTCTAATAACCCACTATCATTCGAATCAAGGGTAGGGCTAAATGTGGCTGGTCCTTCATCATCTGTGTCATGGCCCCAGAGGCCCTCACCAACTCTCCGATGGCATCAGTATTTCCGTTACTAGAGCTGGCATTGTTAGCCCTCGTCCTCGGCATCTTCAACCTAAGGCACAAACATTTAACTACTATTCTACCCAAACTATTCTAAAGACACTTCTAAGCTACCTAGGCAAAGAATCATATCCTGGCTGCTAAAATATCATAATTGTCAAGACCCCGCTCCTTGACCGTTGCCAGAGGGTGACAGAGTGCCAGATCGCGATCGGAGGTCACGATTGTCACTTAGGTGGGAGTGGCTCAACGCATGAAACATGAAATCGAGAGCAAACCACGAAAGAAAACTAAAATAAATCCATACATTCAACAATTATCATTCCAAAAAGTACAGCCAATTCATTTCTTCCCCAATTAAAGTCTTTACAAGATCATTAAAGCGCTACTGGCCCAAAAGATTCACAAAATCAAGAATACATCATATCACCGAAATCCCCCAAATATACTGCTGAAGTCTTCGAAAGACAGCTTTTCAAACCTCTTGATTTCAGGCCTCAGGCCCTCAAAAACTACCACCCACCTTAAGCACAGCTGCCACCACCCTTTACTCTACAGTTATGAAATTAAGATCGAATGAACTAAAAGCCCAATAAGTAGATCACTACCCTTGCATTCCTTACTATCAATATATACACGTTAACATGCTCATAGATCATCAAAAATCGTATTTTGTCTTACAGAGGTCACCTATTAGAGTGCACATGAAGGCCATGTAAAAGAATCAAAATTAGTTAACATAGCATTACTTCAATATCACCATTAATGTTAGATAATCTTACAGAATATAGAATTCAGACAAGCGAAACAGAGTAGTTAACTCCCAAAGTAGAAGCCACAGTGATCAGGTTAAGCCAATCCTGAGCCTGGGACTTCTACCCTCATTCTAGAGGGAGGACAATGACAAGTAGAAGTCCCACTTCGAAATGTCCGTACGCATGCACACATCCCCAGCGCGCTTTTGGATTTTTGATAGGCTAAGGCAATGCAAGATACTGCCCTCATACTCTCTCACCACTAGATGATGTTACACTACCAAAGGGGATCTGATGGAAAGTGCCCAGAAACGTGGGAGTTGCGACCCTCCCATGTGTAATCAGAGCCTAGCTCCCTTCCTATCATCAGGGGCCAGGGAAGGATCATGTGGCAATTACATGCTCACACTTACCAAGTCCGACAGAATATCACATATATATCATTGTGTGGCTAGTCCATGCTCACACTTACAGAATCAGAGGGCTCACTACCAATGGAGGATCCATTGTGTAGCGGTTAGAATCAGCGTTCATACAGCAGAATCAGAGTTCATATAACATAATCAGGGTTCATATAAGGTAGAACTGAAAGTAAGTCTGGTGGTAAAAGGTAGAACTGAAAGTAAGTCTTGTCTCTAAAGCTGATTGGATCCTCCGACCTTCTTGGGGACTGGGGAAGTAGAAAAGGATGATAGTTGGAGGAGATAGGTAGAGAAGATATTCAATGCTTTAAACTACACTGATGAACGTAAAGTGATATTGGGAACTTTCATGCTTGAAGGGGTTGCTGAATACTGGTGGGGCTCGGTAGAACAATCTTGGGGAAGATTTGGGACTGAGATGACCTGGGAAAATTTCCTAGAAGTCTTCAATGAAAAGTACATTCTTGATTCCAACACTTTAGAGACAAGACCTACTTCATTCCAACACACGGGTGATCTGCACTTTCTTCCATATAATGTTTCAAAAGGTGTCAACCGAATACTGGCCTGGAAACTGTTGATTGTACGAAAATTCTACTAAGGGTAGGTGATCGTCCCAATTTCCTTTTAAGTCAGTATCAAAGGCTCTCATCATATCCTCTTAGATCTGAACAATCCTCTATGACTATCCATCGGTCTGGTGGTAAAAGGTAGAACTGAAAGTAAGTCTTGTCTCTAAAGCTGATTGTAGACTGCTCCAAAATCTCGAAGTAAATCTAGAGTCCCACTCGAACACAATGCGAACAGATACTCCATGCAGCCTTACTATTTCCTTAACCTACAGCTGAGCCAGTTTATCAAGGGAATAAGCAGTGCGAACTGGTAAGAAATGTGCAGCCCTAGTGAATTGGTCCACAATAAGCCAAAAACTGCGATGACCCAATCCTGATCTTGGCAAACCGGACACAAAGTCCATGGTGATGTGTTCCCATACCCATTCTGACACAAGTAAGGTTTGCAACAGTCCACCCGGTCTTTGATGCTCGACCTTCACTTACTGAAAGGTCAAACAATTAGAAACAAATTGTGCCACATGTTTCTTCATGTAATGTCTTTTTTAAATCTTGGAACATTTTTGTGCTTCATGGGTGCACAGTATAACAGGAGTGGTACGGTTCCTCTAGAATAGCACTTTTTATATTGTGACGCACACCCGTTCTCTAAATCTTAACAAATCATCACTACTAATAGAAAAATCTCCTTCTCCTTCTTGTCTTTAGTCTCCCAGAATTTTACTCAGCTAAGGGTGTGCCTTTTGGGTTACCTTGATATGTTGAAAGAGTTGAGGCTCCACCCTTATACTTGCAGTTATTCCTTCCTTGGAACTAGAGAGTAAGATCGGACACCACTCCACCGCATCCTCTATCAATATCTTTTCTCAGACCATCAAATGTGCCACTGATATTGAGGGTTTCCAACTCAAAGTGTCAGCGACTACATTTGTCTTGCCCTGTTGGTAATTGATGGTGCAATCATAATCATTCAGTAGATCCATCTATCTCCTTTGTTTCATATTCAATTCTTTTTGAGAAAATAAATACTTGAGGCTCTTATGATCTGTAAATATCTTGAACAGGGTTCCATAGAGATAATGTCTCCAAATTTTTAAGGCAAAAACCACAGCCGCGCGCTTTAAGTCATGAATTGGGTAATTTTGCCCATGTGTCTTTAACTTTCTAGAGGCATAAGCAATAACTTTCTCTTGCTGCATTAATACACAACCCAATCTCGTATGGGAAGCATCAGTATAGATTACAAAACCTTCATTTTCCTCGGGCAGGGTTAGTATTGGGGCAGTAGTCAATCTCTTCTTTAATTCTTGGAAACTCTTTTCAGAGTCATCTGTCCATTTAAGTTTTACCTCTATCTAGGTCAGACGCAAAATACTACAGACTTCTGTCAATTGCGACGCCATCCTTAAAAATAACATGCCCGAGGAAGACCACACTTGAGAGCCAAAACTCGCTTTTCCCCAGTTTAGCATATAACTTCTCCATGTTTAGAGTTTGGAGGACCATCCTCAAATGTTGTTCACGCACTTCTAGATTCTTGGAATACACCAGAATGTCATCTACAAAAACCACCACAAATTCATCCAAAAAGGGGCTAAACACTCGATTCATCAAATCCATAAAAACGGCAAGGCCATTAGTCAGCCCAAAGGGCATTACTAATAACTCGTAGCAACACTAACGAGTCCTAAGTGCAGTCTTAAATAGTTCTTCTTCCGTTATTTGCAGCTGATGATAACCCGACCGAAGGTCGATCTTAGAGAATACTTGGGCCCCTTGGAGTTGATAAAAAAGGTCATCAATTTTTGGCAAGGGGTACATGATTTTCTATAAAGGGCTTTAGAGGTAGGAACGGCACTAGGAATTACATTTATCTCAAATTCTATTTCTCTGATTGGGGGCATAAAGGTTAACTCCTCGAGAAAGACCTCCGGATATTCTCTCACCACCGATATCTCTTCTAACTTAGATCGGTCATCTTGATTTTCCTCTATGTATGCTAGATACCCAACACAATATTTAGTCAGTAAATGGGAAGCCCGAATAGCTGAAAAAAAATACAGAGGAGGAACATCCTTGATGCAAATAAAGTTCAACCCAGGCTAGTTTGGGAATCTAAAGTTACAGTCCTACCACGACAATTTATAGTAGCATGATGCGTGGATAGCCGGTCCCTGCCAAAAATAACATCAAAATCGTGGATATTTAACAATAAAAAATCTATATGCAGTTCACACCCTTCAAGTAAAACCCCACAATGTTTATAAACAATATCAGTTTCTATAGATCCTCCCAATGGTGTGCATAGTACCAAAATTCAGGCATGCAAAGAAGGTATAGCATTTATGTGGCATCCAAAGTGAGGTGCAACAAAAGAGTGTGTAGATCCAAGATCAATCAGAATTTTTGCTTCAATGCCACAAATGGAGAGCGTACCTCGGATGACTGAAGTTGAATCCTTGGCTTTGTGCTCGGTAAGAGCAACTACCCGACCTTGAGTCTTTGATCGGTCTTCAGGGCCCCTTACTGGGCAGTCTTTAATCTGGTGGCCCAGCTTGCCACATTTGAAGCATGCCTCCGTCTTCCTTCGGCAATTAGCCGCCGAGTGATTATCCTTCCCACAATGCAAGCATATCGGGCACTGATTTTCTCTTACATCGTCCGACAATGTTCTCAAATTATTCTTGCCTCTCTGATTTTCTCTAACCCGAAAGTTCCTCTTCAGTGGTAGTCGAGCTTTCCTCCTCGAGTTTCCATACTGGGCTGATCTCATCTTCCAGTCTTCTCCCACTCGGGATTCTTCATCTTCCCTTTCAAGAGGAAAAGGTCTTTTAATTGGCTAATACCACTCCCTTCCTTATTTTCGGCCTAAGGCCTCGTTCGAACTTTCTAGCTTTCCACCCCTCGGGATTAATGATGTGTGGTGCATACTTTGACAACTCAGCAAATTTAGCTGCGTAATGCTCCACAGTTAAGTTCTCTTGTTGCAGCTCGATAAACTCCACTTCCTTCCTTTCCCTCACAGAATCAAGAATGTACTTTTCATTGAAGACTTCTAGGAAATTTTCTTAGGTCATCTCAGTCCCAAATCTTCCCCAAGATTGTTCTACCGAGCCCCACTAGTATTCAGCAACCCCTTCAAGCATGAAAGTTCCCAATCTCACTTTACGTTCATCAGTGTAGTTTAAAGCATTGAATATCTTCTCTACCTATCTCCTCCAACTATCATCCTTTTCTACTTCCCCAGTCCCCAAGAAGGTCGGAGGATCCAACCTCTTAAACTTTTCTAATAAACCACTATCATTCCAATTAGGGGTAGGGTTAGATGTGGCTGGCACAGCTTCCTTCATCATCTGTGTCATGGCCCCCAAGGCCCTGACCAACTCTCCGAGGGCATCAGTATTTTCGTTACTAGCGCTGGCATTGCTAGCCCTTGTCCTCGACATCTTCAACCTAAGACACAAACATTCAACTGCTATTCTACAAAAACTATTCTAAAGACACTTCTAAGCTCCCTAGGCAAAGAATCCTATCCAGGCTGCTCTGATACCATAATTGTCATGACCCCACTCCATGACCATTGTCGGAGGGCGACAGAGTGCGGGATCGCGACCGGAGGTCACGATTGTCACTTAGGTGGGAGTGGCTCAATGCATGAAACATGAAATCGACAGCAAACCACGAAAGAAAACTAAAATAAATCCATACATTCAACAATTATCATTCCAAAAAGTACAGCCAATTCATTTCTTCATAAATTAAAGTCTTTACAAGATCATTAAAGTACTACTAGACCAAAAGATACACAAAATGAGGAATACATTACATCATTGAAATCACCCAAATATACTGCTGAAGTCTTCGAAAGACGGCTTTTCAAACTTCTTGATTTCAGGCCTCAGGCCCTCAAAAACCGCCACTCACCTTAAGCACAGCTGCCACCACCTTCACTCTACAATTATGAAATTAAGATGGAATGAACTGAAAGCCCAATAAGCATATCACCACCCTTGCATTCCTTACTATCAATATATACACGTTAACACACTCATAGTTCATAAAAAATTGTATTTTGTCTTACAGAGTAAGGTCACATATCAGAGTGCACATGAAGGCCATGTAAAAGAATCAAAATCAGTTAACATAGCATTACTTTCATAGCACTATTACAGTCAGATAATCTTACAGAATATAGTATTCAGACAAGCAAACAGCGTAGTTTATTTTTGAAGTAGAAGCCACAGTGATCAGGCTAAGCCAATCTTGAGCTTGGAACTTCTACCTTCATTCGGGAGGGAGGGCAATGACTAGTAGAAGTCCCACTTCGTAATGTCCATACTCACGCACACATCCCCAGCGTGCTTTGGGGTTTTTGATAAGTTGAGGCGGTGCAAGATACTGCCCTCATACTCTCACTACTAGAGGATGTTACACTATCAAAGGGGCTCCGATGGATAGTGCCCAGAAATCTTGGGTGGTGCGACCCTCCCAAATGTAATCAGAGCCTAGCTCCCTTCCTATCATCGGGAGTCAGGGAAGGATCATGTGGCAATTCCATGCTCACACTTACCGAGTCTGACAAAATATCACATATATATCATTGTGTGGCTAGTCCATGCTCACACTTACAGAATCAAAGGGCTCACTACCAATGGAGGATCCATTGTTAACGGTCAGAATCAGAGTTCATACAACAGAATCATAGTTCATATAACAGAATCAGGTTTCTTATAACAGTAGTCAAATCTCTTATAAAAAATTTATAGTTCATATAACAGAATCAAGTTTCTTATAACAGCAGTCAAATCTCTTATACAAAAATCATAGTTCATATAACGGAGTCAAAATTCATATAACAGAGTCAGAGTTCATATAACAGAGTCAGAGTATCGATACCGCGCTTTCTAAAATTTTAGGAAGTGACATGTCTTTGAAATTCCACCCACGTTTCAAAATCAAGAAGCAACCTCAAAAAGTGCTCAACAAGTGAGTTAAAGATGACTCATTGCCGGTTCCAATGGCCTGAGCTTGGGCTGAAATGGCTACATTTTAGTCAGTCACATTTAGCGACATCGAAGGCATTAAATCTGTGCTTTTGCTAAAACTGTCTAAAGCGATATACCTTCATAAAACGAAGCTTAACTTTCAATCTAAAAATAATTTCAAAATATTTTCCGCATGTAACTTTTAACCCATTCATGTATCTTTCAAATGGATGTAGTTTGGCCAAAACGGGATGTCGTTTAATTAGTCAAAATTGATGAATACAGTGGTTATTGATGACAAATCCAGGAAAACAGTCCAGAGTGACATACCCTCTCATTTTGAAATATAGCATCATTGTTTTAAAGAATTTCAATAGTGGGGAAGAATAAAAATTTTACTAGGCTCGTGTATCTTTCCAACGGTGGTATTTTAAGATTAATCGGGCTCCATTTGACTATCCAAAATCCTTATTCAAGAACACCCATATTCCTGGAATTTCATAGTTTCATTTAGCAAGTGTCAAGAATGCCTTACGTAACCATCATTTTATAATGAAGAACACGATAGCATTCATTCTCTCATAATGTGAACACACATAACGTGCATTTCTTACATAATCTAAGAATCATAAATCCATACTTATATTCATCATTAACATGGAACAAAAACCCCGAATTTTCATTGAAAAAGGTGTAAGAGTTTTCTACAATGCATACATGTCTATTGCTCATCCATATGCCTAAGTTTCCATACAGTCCCATGACTACAATACAAGGGTAATGGATCCACTTGCCTAATTAATGATGGGCCTCCTCAAACCTTTGCTCACAGCTCTCACCTTCCCAACAGTGGCTGCCAATAAAGTCCCTCTTACACTTTGTGTCTTAGAGAGAGAGATGTAAGAATGAGAGGCGTGGGTGAGAGAAGAGGCTTATATACTCATGGGTTGGGGGTGGTTCGCCAAGTGTCGCCATGGAGGCTCAAAATCTGGACAAGTGGCTCTCTCATCTGCATGCATTATACAAGTGTCACTTCCAACTCATGCATGTCAGAGACACAACCGACGTTGGGCAACCGGCGCTAGCCAACCGGCGTTGGGCAACCGGCGCTGGCCAACTGGCTCTAGCCTCTTCACTTCACTCCCGCCGAAGTGTCACAATCCAACCGGCGCTGGACAACTCCTTCTTTCCTCTTTGACCGGCCATGCATTCTAACTGGCTAGGAAGAGTTTGGGTCATCACAGCATGTCTCACTACATGTTTTTATATCATAACAGAGTATATTACACCAGAGCATACTTTAATTTCATTCCAGAGAATTCTTTCACTTGATAATAGCACTTACTTTCATTTCATGACAGAGTACGCCTCATAACTCATATCCCATTCTTAATATATCACATCATATCACCAATGGATGAACCATTGCATAATGCTTCATATGACATCTGTGACATGCCTTATTACAACCATGTACCTTCAGTATCACATAGGCATGTCTCGTACAACCATGCACATTCATTTTCACATAAGCATGTCTTATTACAACCATGCATATTTAACATTTCACAAGCATTCACTATTTATTGGGCATGTCTTATTTCAACCATGCATATTTAACATTTCACAAGAATTCACTATTTCATAGGCATGTCTTATTTCAAGCATGCATAGTCAACAACTCACAAGCATTCACTAATTCATAATCATTCTCCATTCCACAAGCATGTCTTATAGAACAGAAAATTGGGCATAACTCCCAGTCCACCAAAATTTGGTCATGATTCCAAAACCAATTTAAAACTAGACTCACTCATATTTCTTTTAAATCTAGTTTGAACTTAATCAGAGCCATTTTGGTCAGTAAATAGTATATTATAAGACATGCAACCGTTCTAGAAAGTCACTGCAACTCATAACAGTGATATATTCATACAAATAGGGGCATAATTTCCAAACCATAAGGAATTTCAACAAAGTTTTAAAACTACTTTTGAATTAGACACACCCATATTTAGTTTAAAAGTAATCTGAGATCATTTAGATACCATTTGGTTAGTAAAACGTTCTGTGCAAAATAGGCAATAGTTTTAGAAAGTCACTGCAACTCACAACAATGATATATTCATATATACAGGGGCATAATTCTCAAACCATAAGAAATTTCAATATGCTTCTAAAACAATTTTTGAAGTAGATACATCCATATTTTGTTTAAAATTTATTTGAGATCATTCGAACATAATTTAGTTAGTAAACAATTCAGTACAAAATAGGCAACAGTTCTGGAAATTCATTACAACTTACAACAGTGACATATTTATACAAACAAGAGCAAAGTTCACAAACTATAAGAAATTTCAACATGGTTCAAACTATTGTTTAAGTAGACACACCCATATTTCGGTTAAAAGTAGTTTGAGATTATTTGGATACTATTTAGTCAATGAAAATTTCAACACAAGAACCTGCGAAGTTCTTGGAATTCATTTCCTTGTTTTGGGCATACTTTAAAGAATGAATAATAACTTCCAAACCAAAATAGGCATTAATACAGGGTATTTTTAGTCTTAAAATAGATTCACAATGGTGCTTTCCCACCAATTTGCATAATCAACACAATTATCTTCAATACTCAATCTCTCATGTAAATAAGAGTCACAGTCTTGAAAAATCAAGGCTCATTCTAACATAATTTTTGTAGTATACAACTACATCCATATTCAAAATTTCATCAATAATCATGCTTAAACTTCATGATTTGCGTATTCATGCTCATATTTACAATCACACACACTTACTTACGCTTAAACTTCATACCTAGAAGAACTAACAACAACACGTATCACAAAGCATGAAAGCATGGACAATAAATTTACTTACAGTACTACAATGACTCCCAATGCATTCCACAAGGGCCAAGCTCCAAGAATGGGTTTCAAGATTGAGGTTCTAATGGTTTAAAGGGGGAAAATGTGGGGAAGAGAGAGAGAAGGTGTAAAACTCTTGAGAGAGGTGCTTGTAGGGAGAGGGCAGCATGCACAAGCCAAGTGGCATTCATGCAAAAGCTAAGTATCATGCAAGTGCCATGTAAGTTCCATGTAGAGCTTATAAAAGAGCAAACACATAAACTATCACACACGGCTGCTACCCAAAACACACACGGCGGCTGCCTAAACCACACACGGTAACTTCACAAGCACGATGGCAACTGGCACACATGGCGGCAACTGATGTTCACGGCGGCAACTGACGTGCATGGCAGCAACTGACACGCACAGTGGCAACTGGTGCGCATGACGGCAAATGGCGCACACGGCGTCAAACTGATGTGCACGGCGGCAACTGACATGCACGGCGGCACTCTCCCTCCTCTGGCACGCACGAAAGCTCTCTCTTTTCTCTGGCGCACACGGCAGCACTCCTCTACTCTAACATGCACGGCGGCACTCTCTCTCCTCTAATGCACACAGCAACACTCTCTCTCCTCTGGCGCGCTCTTCTTATTGTCCCGTGCGCTCATTCTCTTCTTCTACTTCTCTTACTGTCGTGCATGGCACTCTCACTAATGTACACGCACAGCGGTTCGGCGGTCTAACTTTCCCTGTCGATGACCCGCCGGCACTACGTCATGCCTGAAAATCTTGGTCTTTACACAAACTCTTTTGAAGATGACCACAATGCTCCCTCGCAAGCCTAAGGTCTAAAGGTAAGACAACCAGTTTACAAGGGAGAGGTCCAGGATTCTAACCTTCCTTATCAGACCAAGCAGCCTAATCTCCTAAAAATTTGAATCTCTCTCTCTCTCCCTCTCTCATACACATACACAGCTCTACATTTTTATTTTTAATAGTGAGATACAATGGCTATCCTTGATAGCAACCATTTTAGAACTTCGACACCCCCGATTCAGTATCAACTCCCCAAAAAATCCTTCTTGGGACTTTTAATGGAGGCGTGCACATCGATAGATTACCAATTTAAGTGCTTCTCCAAAAAAATGCTTAGTTTGGAATTTTAATGGAATCAAATTCATTTCGTGTGACTTCACCGATTTCGTATCATCATTGAAAAGACATGCCTATCACCAAAATTTGAAAGCAAGTTAATAAATTTATTCCATTATCATCTCTCTCTCTAGTGGGGTGCATTTAGTATGGGCTGAACAGCTCTACAAATTTAGCAAGGCTAAGTAAAGAGCATGCGTATCTTCTGAGTTTTAATTGAAACAATGCACTTCAGAGTTCATAGAATAGTTCTCCATTTCAGTTGCTGTTTTTTTCAAACAAGAGAATATCCTCTGTTCTTTTGATTTTTGTAGGGTTGGGCAAACAGTGGTTAGTAGTTCCTTGCCACCATCAAATCCTACAACATAATGTACACTTGGACATATTGCATGAAGCTCTAATGGATTATGATTTGCTTTGCAATATAGTGCATGCCCATGCAATATGTTGCGTTTCCAAATGCAATATAAGGTTCTAATTAAATGAGGTTCTAAAGAATTATGATTTGCTTTGAATAAGGTTTGCATTTGTAAATGCAACATATGGATGCGATGGATTGCTACTTGCTTTCAACAAGGCCCACCTTTTTATAGTACAGTCTTCCTAAAAATGCATGCCACCACATCATTCTAATGGAATTCAACTCAACAAAATTTTATTCCTCTTTCTTCCAATAAGGCTCTGATCAGTGACCAATCCTGTTGAGGATTTAATTATCTCCAAGGAATATATACATGTACCTGTTTCTTACTTAAACATGTTCACGGGTTCAGTTTTGTTTCAATATGTGCAAAACATGCACCTGATACGAAGAAGTTGACTGATACTGACCTCTTTTAACTATGTGATTTTTTTTTGTCATCAATTTGAATGGGAAGAAAGTAAAAAGATTACATTTACAAATGAACTGTAGCTTCATCATCATCATCAGCCAAGACTTATCTCAAACTATTTGGACTCGGCTACATATGTGCTGCTCCGCTATATAAATTCAGGATTCATGAAAACATTAAGCAAATTTTATACTGGTTGCCTACCTAACACAATCCTCTCTTTTACTTGGGCTCAAGACCGGCATGACCAACTTGGGACCGACATTTACAAATAAATCCTAACTTTGGTTTTATTTATTGATCCTTGTCGACATCAAAAAAAACCTTTTGAGGATGGCATGCACGGTTTGTAAATGTCCACATGGGCCATAAACAATGATAAACATTATAAAATACGAAATACCTAGGCCATCATTTTCATAAAATAACCTCTAAATGTTCATAAACATCCTAAAACACGAAATATCAAGACAATACCTAGACCCATCAATTTTACAATATGACTACTATTCTTTAACCTGGTGTGGAAGGCGAGGGGGAAAAGTTGAAACCAAAGTGTAAAATAGTCACTCTTAAAAAGATCCGAGTACTTCCTCGATATTTCAAGCTTCTGAACCACCTGCATGGTCCATGTGGGTGTCCTAGATACCGTCCTTAAAAAGTAAAACAAATGAACCTTAACTGCCAAAGTAATAGTTGGTATATGATAATAAATGGTCTCATAGTATACAATCCCATCAATTAATAAAACCTGATCCAAAATCCAGCATTCTAAATGAAAGTATTAAAACGTTAGTGCACTGAACTTCTCTCATTTTCCCTTGATTCAGTTGTCATACAAAATCCATTGAATTTCGCCAAAACGTAAAATTCAATGGCCCAGATTTGGAAGCTATTTTGAAATATTATTGTGCATTAGTCGACGATTGTCCATAAAAATATTCTATAATTAGAAATAATATGTTACTTTGGAGGATCTTGAAATTTTTTATAAGAGAGGCATGCCGAGCGTGCGGACCATGAACATTGAAAGATGAAGCTTCCAGTTAAAAACACCCCATATATACTCAGACGCATAAAAGGATTCTGCACAAAAATTTAATAAGCAATGAATTACATATTAATACAAAAAAGAACAAAATTACAAATGACGTGTTTCCAAGATTCAAAAGAGATCCCAAATTTATATGAAAGCAGTCAATTCACACCAAGAAAGAATAGCACTTTAGAAATGAACAGCAGATATATACGAGGGAGAGAGAGCAACTAGAGCTTCTTCCACACAGAACCCTTTGAAGAGAGGCATTTGACTCTGCCGAAAACAAATCCTGGTTTGGGTGGCTTCCCATCTACAAAAGAATTCTCATATATCTCCCTGCACTCTTGCACAACCTGCACATCCATCAAATAAACAAAACCAATTAATCCCATGCCTTAATTAGGGCCATAAAAAAGTAATTATCCTACAAGATACCAAAAATATAAGTATTCAACTCTATGACAAAAACAATTTTGCACCTCAGTTACCAAATAAACACTATAGGAAAAATAATTATCTGACGAGTGGATGAATAATTCCTAACCTCCCTTGCATCCTTCCGGGGTATGCCTTCCCTCATTCCAACAATCTTTTCAACAACTTCAGGCTGTAAATATAAATGCTTTATCACAAAAACTCTTCTTTTAGGAAACAATGCCAATAATTAAAATATCCATTCACTAGAACTACTTACTGGGCAGTCAGGATGATTTTGGAGAATATTAGTATATACAAGAGTGAAGGAATCCAGACTCTCAGCTGAAGCTAGCTCACGTAGATCAGACAAAATCTGCACTCTCTTCTCAACTTTCTGTAGTAGATTGTAAAAATTCAGTAAAGACAAGACTTGGTTTATGAATCGAGGTGCTAATTTCATATAACAGTAATTCTGGTAATTAAATAAAGAATGTAGTGTTGTCTTTTCTAATGAATTCCAGGAAAACAATTATTCAACTCTCTCTCTCTCTCTCTATCTCTCTTCTCT
>NW_006498062.1:2799298-2815560 GCF_000471905.2 Amborella trichopoda | reverse complement strand
TTCTCCTCTCTCTCTCTCTCTTTCTATTTTTCCTTTTTTTTGCCTTTCTTTCTTTCGTTTTTTCTTTTTTGGTTAAGCAGAGGGGGAAGGGGGATTGTTTGGGGGGAGCATTGGTTGGGGGAGAGGGGTGTTAGGACACATATATGAGGATCTAAAGGAGGCCAGATCATCATAGTATATACTTCAAGAACCTATTTATTGCCCAGAACCATGCTAAATGGGAGATTCAAATTCTGAATACCTAGACTTATTGATGGATCGCCGAGTAGTTAAGGGTGCCCTTTCTTGGAAACAGAAATTCAGAAGGAAATTGCTGAACTAGGTCATGACAAAGCCCCTAACCCGGATGGATGTCCTATCGCTCTCTAACACTATTTATGTGACGGTCAAATGCCAAATGTCCTGGCTATGCTCTACAAGTTTTTTCATAAAGGTATCATCCATAGAAGGATGAACTCAACTTCTCCAACTTAAAAGTAACTTAAAATAAAACACCCTAGCTTTAAATAAAATTCTTAGAAATATAAAAACCCTAGAATCCCTAAAAAGACTTAAAAATCCTAAAAATTAATCTTCAAACTAAAATTAAAATATACATCCTTTGAAATTAAATAAAAAAAAAAAAAAAAATTGTCTTGTATTGTAAGATCAATGGCTCATGTTGTAGATTATTCTTCGATATGGTGAAATCATGGGTTTGAATCACCTAGTGAACATTCTTTTTGTGGGCTTTAATCTTTTCTTGAATTTTTTAATATAAATTCAGGCTGTTAAAAGTCAATATGTGAGCTCCAAAAAGTTTGGGTCCAATGCCCTCTTGAAGACATGTAGTTAGTCTACCACCTTTTGAGTGGCGCACAAGTATAAAAGATTTGCAAATTTTTTGTTATACATATGGTAAGTACTATTTAATATAAGGGTGAGGTTTGTATAAGTTATCAACCTTAAAAAACCAACGTATGGCACACGTCAAAACTATGCCAAAAGATTCAATTTTGGCACTAGAAGCCCTACAATGGTATAAAAATCTATTGTCACCACTAATTATGTAATTTAAAAAGCTCCAAAAAAAGTAGATCGAGCAGATATTTAAACAGTTAGCAATTTTTGAAATTGGACGGTCCTGATAATTTTCTACAATATGTATTATTTTCATGACTTGAATTTTTTTTTTTTTTTATTTGTAATATACGTACATCTTGAGGTTGAGATGATCAATTTGAGGATTTTCCAGCATTATTAAATATTTTTTTGATGGATTTTTGTGGTGCGCCTTGCTTCAATAGTATAAGGTTGACACCATGTATAAACTTTTTCCTTAATATAAAACAATGAAAACATAATCCTTGAGGTTTGAACTCTGGTTACATTTGCTGACCGGCAGTGAGATCTACCGCTACAGAACCCATAAATTTGGTTGTAGAAGATCACAATTTTATTGTATAAACATAATTTCTAACATGAGATAGTATTGTAGAGATGTGTCTTGCTGTATTCGGTTCTCTCAATGAAGCACTAGACACTCTTAGTATGTAACAACACCGACACAGGTGTCAGTGTACCATTGGGGAGGAGTTGCATCCTGCAATCCAGGAGCGCCATTTCTGGCCAACCCCCATTATAATCAATACCTAATGAAGGATATCCTAATTAATCTGCTTTGTCGTACGCTCTGTCCATGTTCAGTTTTAGGATTAGGCTAAGAAGTTTGGTTGGTGCTTGGCATGGATGCACTCATGGATCTAGTTTAGTCATTTACATTAGACGAAGGAAGTTATAAGCTTTTGTGCTTAAGTTAGGACATGGGGGTGAAATAATTATTTGCATGGACAATTATTGTCTTTTGAATATTAAAAAGAATATAAGAGTGGTGCATGAGGGCCTGGAGGCTTATTCACGTGACATTATTTCAGAAGAAAGGAAGGAAAAGCCCCAAGCTTTTGAAACCCTAGCTGGATTAGGGAATAAACCCTAGGCTTCTTCTAATTATTGCTTGTGTTTGGCCTCAATTATCGTTGTTGTTTTGTACTCTTTCAATTTCCCTACATTACCTTAGCTCCTAAGAATATATAAGACAGTTCTAAAAAAGTGTCAATATGTACTAAAAAAGTGTCAATATGTACTAAAACATGATGACAAAACTCTATTGTTTTGTTGATTCCCTGCCTAGGGTTTGTGATATCGGTAAAGGCATGGCAACGAGAAGGAGACAAGTAAGGGATGTTTTCGCAAAACCCACTTCATAAATCCCGAGAGGAGGCGATTGAAGACCTTAGAAGGAAAATTCAGCAGCTTGCACGGCAACCCACGGGCATCATTCATTGGCAAGAAGGAGATCCTTCCACCCACGAAGATGTCAAATTTAATCATTTTCATTGTCCTTCTCCACATGAAGAGCATAGTGAAGAAGAGAGTGATAGAAGACCTAGATGTAGCGCACATCACTCTAGGGTTTTCGATTTGAATGAGCATTCTTGATTTTGATGCAGGTTGTACCCAAAAACAACTGATTGTAGATTGGGATTTGCCACCAATCTTCGATACATGCTTAGATGAGCAACAAGCTCTCTTAGGAGATCTGACCTATGATAAGGATCAAGATGAAGATGTTTCAGGAGAGGATCTTGCTTGTGAAGAATATGGAGAGAAGGCAACAAGGGAACTAATCAAAATCATGGCCTTTGAAGATGATATTGAACAGCTGGAGAATTCAAGAGATTTAGGGCATTGGAATCAGAGTAGCAAAGGTGAAGTGTGGTCTACTCACAAACTACAATTTGTAGCCCTAGATTTAGAAAGTAATGAAGAAGATGTCAAGAAAGCCTCTAAGGTCTAAAAAACTAGGTTTGAAGTTTCCTACTCAAATTTCAAAGGGATTTCAGGGAGAGCTGAATTTGATAAGTTTGTATCAATTCCTTACCACAGATACCAGGATCCGTTTCTCGAGAATTTCTTCTTACCACGAATAATACTTAAACCAACAAAGAAGAAAAAAGACAGAAGATGGTTCTGATGTTGGATTCATCTTAGATGAGTTTTCTCCAATCATGAGAGATTGATGTACAACAGTTATTCTTATTTTTAAATTGTATTTAATTTCAAGGATGTATGTTTTAAATTTAGTTTAACGATTTTTTAATTTTTTAGGGACTATAGGATTTTTTATATTCCTAGGAATTTAATTTAAATTTAGGGTGTTTTATTTTAACTTACTTTTAAGTGGGGACTGTTTTAGTAATTTTATGACTTATGTGCTTAAGTTAAACATAGGGGTCAATTTATTATTTGCATGGACAATCATTGTCTTTGGAATATTAAAAAGAATATAAAAGTGGTGCGTGGGGAATGAGGGTTCATGTGACTATTTCATAAAGTAAAATAAAAGGAAAATCCATAGACTTTTTTAACCCTAGCTGGGTTAGGGAAGAAACCCTAAGTTTCTTCTAATTATTGCTTGTGTTTGGCTGAAATTACTGATGTCTTTCTGTTCTCTTTCAATTTCCCTACATCACCGTAGCTGCTAACAATATGCAAGACACTTACATAAGAAGTGTCAATATGTACTAAAACATGATGACATCACTAGACCAGTAGACCGTACTAGTCAAGGTGTTAGGGCCATGTCTGCAAGAATCAATACATGCCGACACACAACATGCTTGCAAAAGTGAAGTAATCCGATAATAATGCTCCTTTCCCCATCTTCTGATCCTCATTGAAGTCCTCATGGCTGCTTCCCCTATCTGAGGGGTCACCATCAAGCAGACCAACTGTCCCTGCGTCCTTTTAGCTGTTATAGCCGAAACTTTCACCAGGTACATCACCAATTTGTACACCCTAAATAGGCTCAAAGGCTTATCCATCTCTTGGACAGCCGACCTATTTCTCTCCACACTATCACAAGTAAAATCTAGACTGTAATAATTGCAGTCAAATTGCTGATTTATTCGAACTGAATTGCAAGACAACACTCCATTGTCATCCGAGCTGCGTTCATAGGTTAGTGAGTAATGCCTATAACCAAATGATCAATTATTCAAATGGAAAAAACATAGAACCATTTTTACGTGAGTACAATAGACGTTTTAAGAAGTTTCACAATATACTTGGTTGATGCATACCCAAATCATTAAGTTACCCCAAAATTCCTTCTTCACTAGAGTGGTTAAGGCCTACTAACTAACAGATACAACTAGAATATCCTAGCATGCATGATATGAATAGCAAGGAAAATTCTATCTTTCTCTAATTAATTTTTGCTGAGGAGAATGAGTAGTACATCAAGTTGGATTTTGTTTCTAGCCAATTCAGACGTGAGATGAAGAAGTAAACACTAAAATATACTAAATCTGTAATCTAAAAGATTCCATATGGAAGGAAGATCATTTTACTCGCAGGACTGCAGTAAAACTATACACATCTCTTCAAGATTTAGCGGGTACCAAAATGCGTGGAGAGAGCTGGGAAACAGGGATTACTATACTCACTGATATGTTGATGTACTCTCTAAAAAAGTCCATGAGAACTTCCTCGTCAAGTCTCATCCTCTCAATTGTTTCTTCCTTGATATAGTTTCTCTGCAACCATTGTACAAAGAATAAACAATTTTTTTATAGATTACGACGAAATCAGGTACTTATATTTACAACATCAAGAAGTGCACAACGATAAAGATGTTATAAATAACCTGAGATAGGAGATGATCGACATAAACAACAATTGTCTCCTCCAGACAAGCCTCAACATATCTCCTAAAAGATCTTTCCTCAATGTATCTGGGTAAAATGACAGCAAGTTACACCTAGAACATAATCAGAATAGTGCGCTGCAAATGCTACACAATCAATCAAACGAGATAAATATCATTGAATCCTGTATACAAGTTCTGAATCACATTCAACTCTAACTCCCTAAACAAAATCAACCAGCATACATTCAACACAGATTGCCATCCAGCACAATGATTTCTTTTTATCACATCAGCTAGGATTTGAACCTTAGACCATCAGGGCCGCAGCCTTTACATGCTATCAACTAGGCCAAGGGACCAAAACCCATTTTATTTATTGATTTCATTTTTAAAATTGCCCCCCTTTTCTTAGTAGAAAAACTACTCCAGTCAAACAAAAAGGAAAATGCTCAATGCCTTTTCCCTCTGTGATGTATACTGCTACAGTGAACAAAATCCAATTGTAAAGTACACTTTTGTTTTCAAGAATTAAAAGACATGAGGAATATGGTTTACAATTTCAAATTTTCTATAGAATTTCACATTTCTTATTTTTGCGACATTTTTCAAATTTCTCAATACCAATTACTGAGAACTCCAAAAATGAAATTATTTGAGGAGAATAAGAAGAATGAAGGAAATGCCCTAGAAAAAGAAAAAATAAAAGTCTCAACTTGATTTTGAAATTATTTTTCAGGAATCAAAAAATTTCACATTCTATAAAAGATTGTGGCATGTGGATTCCACTTGACTATTAATGTGAGCAATGCCCCTCATACAAGACGACATAGATTAATCCATTTTACATTTTTTTACTTGTCCCAGAATTACATGGCAAAGGTCATGAAATGGTAGCATACATAAACTATAATTGGGGATACTTAACTTTCAAACATAATATTTCTCATGTCTTATGCATGTTAAATAGAAGATGTTCGAGATTTTATGACGAAACCTGACCTTATGATCAGAGAATTCTGCTATAACCAGAAGAATTATGCAACTAGAAAACACAAAGTGCAACCCGGTCCATCAAAGGAATAAACAAATGTTACAAGACCAATCTGAAATTATGCATGCCTGGAACAGCAGAAAAAATTTGCAGAACAATGAGGCTTACATCTTTACATCTGTGAAATAATCACCAAATGTTGCGACAAGATACTCAGTTACCAATCCTTCAGCCCAGTCTGTCAGTTATTCAATACAAACATTATAAAAATTAGAAGGGAAAATGGAATCGCATAATGGAATATTCAGGACCTTGCACAAATTACAAGACAATGTACATAGAAATCAGTAAACATTCATCTACATTGATAACCCTTTCATCACCCAAATACAAAACTAAAGCACCACTACTGGATCAGAACCAGACTTCTGAGGAAGTGAAGGGCATACATGTAATAGTGTCCTAAAGAGATAAACCTGACCCTCTCCACATTGAGGCATAGACATGAAGGTTATTGCAAGTGCACCCCATATGCCCATATCATCAGAACAAGATGACCCACTATTTATATTCAGAAAAAGGGAGTACACTTCTAATCATTCATGCAAGTTTCACAAAGAACCCACATGATAGAGCTAATTCGATAGGAGTGAAAAACATTAATAGCATGTAACTAAATTGTGGAAAATGCAGGCATAGCTTATCAGTGCAGATTGCACTGAGTTGGGGCAGCGTTGGCAGTGAACTTGACTCCCTAAAAGCCAGGTTCGTTCTGATTCTCTTTCATTCCAGTCAATGAAATAAAAGTCGAGTTATATAGAGATGTGCATTGGGTTATGAATTATTGCCTGGGTCTCACCGGCTTTCCCAGGTAAAGTCTAGGAACGGGCAAGAGCATAGGAACATCAGAGACAAGGGCCTATGGTGCTCTACCATAACAACAATCATCTGGAGAGTTTGGAGAGCACAATAACATGATTTCTAACTATACAGGAATGGACTAGGAGATAGGGTCTGTGATTCATGGGGATGAATCATTGCAGGCCCTACACCTCCTGGTTAGGAAATGGGTTACAACAACGGACCTCAGGAGTCATGGGCGAAGATCATCAACCGAGCCCTACCCAGATGCAGTAAAGGGTAGGCTTGATGACCACGGTAGGGATTATTTGTGACAATGAGTTCAGCAAGCAGTGAAAAGCTAGGCACGCCTGCCGGGTAATGTGAATTCAACTAGGCTTAGGTGAGTAAAGTACTAGTTGAAAGTGGATTTTGACCTACACTTTTTCAGAATCATGGATTATTGAGGGGGAATTCTTGAATTTTAACAGGTAGTGCAAATGGGACTTTCCATTTCTAGGGAGTGCATAGGGAATCCGGATATAAAAAACAGTCATAAAATGTCATATGGTGGAGTACTGCCATATTTTAGGGAACCAGTTCCTTGGGTCATTGCCAAACCTTTAGATGCTAGACACAGGAGGCAGAATGTTGGGTACGATAACCCCTAACTTTTTTCTGCTTTTCTTTTTGTTTCGATTCTATCTTTAGTGTTCACTAATGAATTTCTTAGCTGACTAAGCAATATAAATAATAATGATTCTAGAATTTCCAACCCTCCATTTCTCAATGACTGCAACAGAGAAGCAGCTGAAAAATATATTTAAGTCAACAACTAGCATATTTCTTTCTGAAAAGAGCATTGAAATGGAGCATAGATGAAGAATGAAAATCCTGTAGAATGAATGACCTTTTTGATAGAGCTTCGCAAGCAATTCCTGCACTCCTGGATCTTCAAAGATAACAACAACAGTTTGATGCACAGCTTCCTGCCACAATAAAATTTCCACCACTTAAAGAAACATTCAAATCCTCTGAGGGGACAGCAGTTGCCCACATTATGAGATCAAATAATTATAGTGAAGAGGCGTTTTTTGGATATATAGTGAAGAGATGTTACAATGGGGTTAATTATACAATGATCAGAACTCCAAGAGAAAAGAGTATGGCATTAGAAGAAGAGACTTAAACACCCAAAACTTTTCATCCCAGGGCTTTTAGATCATGACACTTAGCAGAGGCTCAGTGGGTAGTTCTAGAACCTTACACTTGGGTGACATTCCCGTTCCCAAATATTAAAATATTTAGGAAATCTTCTATTCTATCCACATGATCTCACTTTTTCTCTGAGAAACGTTCTCCAAAAGTTTCATGTCAGCCAAGACTGATGAAATTTGTACAAGGTACAGGTAGGCACAAATAGCAGTACTAGGTGAAACAGGTAGCCAGAAGACCAATAAACAGAGTCCCTTCAACATCCATGTCCACAACCACCATCCTCACCATGGGTCCTTAAGGCAGCTTGGAAGAGCAGGGGCCTCAAAGGTCAAAGTGTGAGGTGTTTCACAATGTAGGCATAGCATTCAATTATGGAAGACACTTTTTTTCCAGGTATTTGAACTGTCGTCAGGTTCGCTATGCATTTTTCTCAAAGAGGCCAAAGTTTTCACCTTCATCATCTAGAGAGTAGCCAAATGGAATCTTATAATGCTACATCATCTTGTTTAACCTCTTTGGCAAAAGCGAAGAAAATGATTTTTCCAAATAGTCCGAAGGGCCATTCTTTCTCTGAAGCAGACTACTCTGGCATTTTTTATGTCATTTTTTCCCAAATCCTTTTAGCCATGTTAGACAGTAATCCTTAAGCGGGGATATTGCCCTTGAGTAATGTTTATTCTTTCTAGTTGGAGGGGTTTAGACCTACAGTGGCCTCTATTTTATGTAAAGATAGAATTTCCTATTAAAACTTAATTAGTAGCTTGAATATTTTAACAAAGTTAGAAGGTACTTCGATATTGCAAATCTTGTAGGTAGACAATAGTAAAAAATTTCCATAATAAAGATTTGGAGTTCATCTTGATTTGTGTAACCTGTGTTAGCGCCAATAGACAAAAAGAAGGCATGCCTTATTACTAATAGTTTTTTTTTACCCTTACCAGTATTAATATTATTCAACTTTGAGATGAAAAGTGGATTGGGGGTGCATGGTTGGCTTTGTTTTATAACTTTGACGTGACAATATGAATGGCTAAGTTGTTGGTGAATGACTCATATAATTACAGCAAATTAAGCGATTAATTTGAGGCTTCCATTTGAAATCCAAATGATAAGATTTAAACTATGAGTGAGCATGTCTTATAAAAAATAAGGAATTCTTCATGATATAAATTGCATCGAAATAAAGAAATAAAAGAATAGGCCATAGTTACTGCCGGGATCTAATAACTTGGTAGGTGATCCCTTCTACAATCTTGATTTTGTCGCTCTTGGAATGGATCTCTAAGGGATCTCGAATTTTAAATTCTACATAAAAGGATCATGATTCTTGCTGTTATGGACCTCGATCAACAACCAAACTGATGATTTTCTTTGTTTATAGCCAACTAGCAACACAAATATTGCTCGCTTGCTATAAATAATGAGATCCCTACTTTAAAGAGTATACATACTCTTCAATTATCATACACTTTAAGGTTGGTAACAAGATCCCCAAAATGTTGGGATCAAGATTCCAAAAGGTCGGGATCAAGATCTCCAAAAGGTTGGAATCTCGATCCTTAACATTTGGGGATCTCGATCCCTAATATGTGTATTGTATGGACAGCGTTCCCAATCATAGGGATCTTCTAGCATTTCACAATCCCTCGCACGCGATCCCGATCCTGGTATCATTCTCGCTCCGATCCCAACAACTATGGAATAGGCTGAGTTAAGTATCATGTGGCGGTAATATGTCAAATCAAATGATCTTTAAATCATACTCATGCATATGGCTACAAGATAAAATGGTTAACAGAAGCAGTGTTTCAGGACTCAGTCGAGTCCATTCAGACTAGGATGGACTCGGCCAAACATCTCAGCCTTGGCCAGTGGCCAAGGAAAGTCCCAGGGGCCAACTCGCCCATGTTAAAAATAATTAAAAACTCAAAATTAGTAAACAATCTTCAATATATGATTTAGAAATACAGTTTTATGTTATTTATATGGTTTTTATGATGATTTGGGAACTTTTCTTATTAAAAGCTCCAATTTGTTATTTTTCCGTTTTTTATTTTTTAAAATATTTCAAGGTTCTAAATCAAAAAAAAAAATTAGTACACTATTTTTTATATACATTTTTGGACTTTTATAGACTTTTCGTGATTCCTATTGCCTATTTTACTTTTCGCTCATTTTGTACTATTTTTAACAATTTTTTATTTTTAAAATTTCTAACTTCTTTTTTTTTGCCTTGTATAGGACTCGGCCTTTTCCATTCAGACTTGGAGAGTTACTCAACTCAAACCAGGGACGAGTTCAAGGCCCGAGCTGAGTTTTAAACATTGAACAAAATTTTATATCATCATTCTCAAATTCAGACAAAATTAACTCCAAACTGCAATTTTAACTGAGGAAAACATTTATGCCATTTCACATCTAGCTATGCTAACCTGATAGGGAGAAGCTCTACAATGTGCACTATCAATACCACCATTTCTTTATGGAAGAGAAATTTGAAAGCCAACACAGGGGCTTGAGGGGGAGCAAGTATGCAGATAACAATAAATGTCTACAAAACCCAATATGTTTAATTTACACAAAATGAAGATCAATGAAATCTAAATTTTCACATCATAACCAACCTTTGCAACCTCCAGAAAGCCTTTGCAGGTATCTTCAAAATTAACCTGAGATAGTAAAGCGAAAACAAATAGTCAAAAGCATGTATGGCTCAATAAGTTCCTTGATCGAAATCCACACGACCTAGAAAATGTATTAATACACACTTTGATAACCTACATTTATTTTTTAAATAAATACAAATACTTTGGTCATTCCTATTCAGTTAATTTAAACCAAATTTTAAAGTCTCACCTACCATGCCCAACATATTGGGCAATTTATTGGCAATAGGAAGGAGAATGAAATTATTCCACTTGTGATCCATATGAAACAAGAAATATCACACCAAAACCCAACCAAAGAGTTGTTAAGGGAAAATACCCCATCTAATTGAGAGAACTTGATAGTTTATTGTCTCAATGTTTTTTTTAATAAGTTGACTGTTATATTAATTGGGAAAAAATGTACAACCAAGAGCGTACGCAAAAATAGGCAATCCATTAAAGGGTGCCCTGTACAAAAACCCAGTACTGGCCCAAAAAATGCTCACCAGAAACAAGAGAGAAAAAGGACGTTGCAAGCCTAAAAGATGCCCACAATCCCCATGATGGAGTTATGGCTAGCTCCTTCCCTAGCTAGAGCATTGGCAGATTCATTGGATTCCCCGAAAGTGTGTGGCCAGATGACATGAGGGAAGGTGCTTACGTGTGATTTCATCAAAAATGTGGTCAAGTCTCCAGAGGCATCGGGCAGCCCCGGAGGCCCATGAGATGATATTTCTGGAGTTGCCTTCGGCTACCGGGTATGTATTCCAGCTAGGGTCCAATCTTCAAAGCCCCTCTAGCAAAGCAACAACCTCCGCAGTTGATGACTCCATAAAACCAATGGGTGAAAAATTGGAGAGGAGTGATCCCTCGGAATTTCTATATAAGCCCCCAATACCAGAGGATCATGGATTGCCTAGGGAGCAACCGTCGAAGTTAAGCTTTGTTTACCCCAGTTCAGGCAGCCTCCAAAGAGAAGAACGGGATATTCTTAAAGCTTTGAGCTTCAAGAGGGCCTAGCAGTTTTGGTGGAGGTCAAAAAAAGAGAACTTCCTAAGAACTTTATCGTTTTTTGGCCCAAAAAACAACAAAGGTTCTATCTTGTCAATCAAGGTCGGAATTGAGCTTTCTCAGCCCTAAAAATTCTGCTATTCCTTTCAAGCCAAACCATCCACAAGGTGGTAGCAATCGAGGCCCTCCATAGGAGGTTGCCTGATTTGGTCCAAGGAGTGTGAAGGCAAGTAAAAAGGAGGTGAGGGATGAACTAAGGGGTGACCCAGGTCCACTTCAATAGTTGGAGAAAACTGATCCAAAGGGCTAACGCTACATCACAATGGATGAAGAGATGCACATTAGTCTCTTCAGCCTCTAGGCACAAGGCACATCTGTTCGGTAGGGAAAGGGCCCTTCTTTGAAGTTGATCAACTATTAGGGCCCTTTCACAAAGGGTGACCCAACAGAAACTTGAATTTTAGGAGAAATAAATGGGAAGCAAGCCTTGGCCGTGATCGAGGGGAGGGCAGCAGGAAGGGTAGGAGGCGAGGTGATGGCTAGATAGAAAGAGGCAAATGTCAAGACCCCAGATGAGGTTGGGGACCAGACTATCTTATCTTCCCCAGAATGGGGGAGGAACATCAAGTGTAGAAGAGCTGAAAGCTCCAATATTTACAGTCTACACTCATTTTAGAACCTTGACTATATAAGCATCTCATTTTTTTTTTAACCCCTAGTTTCCATTTGCCCCAATACATAATAACTCCGTTTCTTCTGTTACATGGATTCTTTTGTTGGGTGTCCTATGTGTGTCAGACATGTATCGACACCGGTGTTCGCAAAATCGAACCGAAACGGTCAACCGGACATGGGTCTGGAAGCGATTTAACCAGCCTAACTGGTAAACCGGCCGATTCAACCGCTCTAAACGAGCAAGTCCCGAACAATAAAAAAAAGTGTTAAAAAAAAGAAAAAGATACAAAAAAAATCTACTAAAATATGAAAAGCATATAAAGAATGTGATTAAAACAAAACACACTCAAATGAAGTTAAAAATTTATGAAAAAATGGATTTTAACGAGTAGATTTGTGCCTAGGGTATTTTTAAAATTTTCTAGAAAAAGATAGGAAAATATAAAAGTGAGAGTATCAATGACCAAATTGTTGTTTTAATATTTACCATAATGTAAAGAATATTAAAATAGTGTTAGAAAATCGAATTGACCAACTCTTTTTTTGAAGAAAATGACCTTTTTTTTTCTTAAAGAAAATTATCTTTTTTAAAAAAATGAAGAAAAAATTATGTTATATATAATATAGGCCCTCAGTTTTATCCACTAAGTAGTAAATGGCATATTGGTTAGTGGGTCTAGTAGTATAAAAAGAAAATGATCTTTTTTTTTTAAAGAAAATAATCTTTTTTTTAAAGAAAATGAAGAAAAAATGATGTTATATATAATATAGGCCCTTATTTTTATCAACTAAGTAGTAAATGGCATATTGGTTAGTGGGTAAAAGGCAAAGGACTCCATTAAAAAAGAACGCTGGCGGTGGGATTTGAACCCTAATTCAAGTAAAAACTAATTGTCAAAAGTAACCAATACACCATTCTAATGTATTTGTTATTAATTTGAAGTACTATTCTATTTAAAGTTTAAAAAACTAGTTGATCACCAAAACCGGCCAAAACCGGAACCGGCCAGTTCTAACCTGCCGGTTAGCGGTTAGATCAGCTGGTTTTGCGAACACTGATCGACACATATACAAATACAGATTCTTGCGGATTTTTCTTTTTTTCCTAACCAATGATTGCATCTTGTAGAGACTTCAAGTTTTTTTCTTTTGAGTAGGCACATTAAAAAGTCTATGGAACTCTTAAACTATCTATGGATTCAGCCAATAAAGGTATAATTGATTGTTCCTTGCTTGCTACACATCATGAAGGGAATTTTTTTTTGGTTATATCTTCTTAGTATAACCGTATTGCCGAGTACTCTTCTTCACGGCATGAGGAGCCGACACCTGGTACCTGTGTCAGACAATGAAACATATCCATGCCCATTTCAGATTTCAGTTTCATGGTACCTTAGGGTGATTTTGACTAGTCTCAGTTGATAAAATTCAGTTAGAGATTTCATGGTTCCTATTAGAGAGTGTCTAAAATGACTTTAAATGCTTTGATGGGTCCAATAAAAGAAATGCTCATACGTTTTCAAATACAACTATTTTTGTACATCTCAATGTTAGCAACTAGATCCTATGGGCTTCCGATATTTCCTCATGGGAAGAATTTTTGGGGTAGTTTACTTCCATTGCTAAAAAGCCTATGAGAACTTGTCCACTTGGGTGACTAATGTTGCACAAATCACAACCAAGTATATGTAACTGATACATTCCTACGTAGTGGAAAATAAAAGACGACCTACTTTAAGACACAGAAAAGTGCAGAAAAGAATTCATTTTGGAAGCCCTATGCAGTGCCAAGCACTCGAACATTCATTAAAGAGAATAAGGCTAAATAGGATTAGCTACACAAAAATTCTATTTCTAAGAAATGTAAGAGAACAGAACATATCAAAGGCACAAAAATTGGCAAAATAGGATACCAAATGAACTAGATATGTAATTTCTGGATTATTCATAATCAATAACCAGTCTCAAGATGAAATCATGATGCAATATGACATTCGTAGCATCGGAATGTAAAATTCCTCGAGACCAATTAGATGCACTGGCCCCCCACACATAGCTTCAGGAAACTGGAAAAAAAAAATCACAGCATCGAGCAAAACCTGTTCAGCATAGTACGGCGAAAGATTTTCTAAGGTGCTGCTACTGAGCTCCATGGCAAGATCATAACAGCGCAGATTGTTGTTAATCTAACCACACAAAGCAGATAATCAATCAATTGAAGAAATCAACTTGCCAGATGCTTAAATAAAACAAGTTTCATGATTTATAGGGCATGACAATGAAAAGAGATCCACAAACCATTGCACATAAAGGCTCTAAACCAATCTCAGCAACTGGTTCCTCAAGTCTCTTCCTTTCTGCTGCCTGGAAATCAATCATCACCTGAACTAAAGAAAGTGATGTCAGACTGAGAAATCCATAGTTATAAGCATAAATAAGCAGAGCGGAAATCCCCCATCAAGCAAATTGATGGACTACTAAAGAAATGCAATAATTACTTTGAGAATTCTGATATTAATGAGCCTGATTAGATTTCAAAAAAAACATCATTTACCTTCACTTGTAAATTTACAACCATTCTATGCAATCTTAAGTTTGTAAGAGTTAGAATTGTCGAAATAAAAAAAGTTAGCTATTAGATTCCCCAGACAATTTAACAAGACTCAAATACACAAATGAAATTAGAAGGGAGAGGACAACAGCCACTACCAATAATGGAGTTTCACAGGACCATAAATATATATTGTGTTATAACACGAAATCACTACAAGTATCTCACTTACGGTTGGATTGAGGATAATATAATATTGATTTGATGCATAACATTATATAATATAATAATTATAATTTTTATTTTTATTTTCCAGTGTCGATCCTAATTTTGGAGCGGGGACCAGTCGCCCACCGAGGATTTTGACGAGGCAGCAATACGCTGGCATGACAAACAAGGGCAGGTATTATGATCAGCAACTCACACTCTGGAGAATTGCATTGCCACCACTTATAGCTCATGCTACCAAAAGATATACTTTCCTAATCACGTGAAACACCAAGTGCCACAATCTACCCAAATAGAAATCTCAATAAACAGGCAATCCTTTTTAATTTTATTTACTTTAAACCCTTAAATCTTCTTTGAAAGATCAAGAAAATTACAAGTTCAGCTGAAACCCAACAGAACTTTTACATGCATTTTTTATACAAGATATAAGAAATGGCTACGACTGAAAGTGTGAAACATTAGCCCCACCTCAAGGGGCCTTTTGACTTTCAATTTTGAACCAGTGATATCATATTTGCTTTGCTTTACTTTAGCCTCTCAAACAATTGAAAAGCCACTCAATCTCTTTGACCCATCATCCGGGCCTCTTTGGCTGTGATAAGAAGAAAGAGGTATCGAGCAATACACCTTCTATAAATCACATCATCATCGTCAAAGTCTTTTCCTAACTAATTGGGGTCACAACCCTCTATATATCACATGATGAATACAATTATAGAAACTGGATACGAAGGCTCCAAATTTCTTCAGCCATAATTCATGAATTTCACAGATAATATCATATCATCTCACTCAGATATTGCCATTACTGCAAATATTGCCGTTACTGCAAGTGAGAGAGGCCCTTCGATATCTTTGGCCAATCCCTTCGACCATGCTATTTGGCCATGCTATAAAATGAAGGGAAATTTTCAAAATATCCATGAGAGATGACCTATTCAACAATTTACCCATTTGCAATTATTCAAACTCAAGAACATGTGCTTTTTTTATGGGTATTTTAAAAGTAAACTAAAAGACATGGTTAAAATGTTAAAATGTTAAAATGTTCATCTCTTATGGGTACTTTGATAAATTTCCCTAAAATGAATAACAATTTCATTTATACAGTACTATTCTCTTTTTTGCTTTAACAGAAAACATCTCGTCCGTCCAAAAGCATACTACTATAGTGTCTGCCCAAGGGAGGAGAACTGTTGGATTCCTCACAGCTAATCACATCCACAGCGCCTAATTTCAATGTACTTTGGGGGTTACCAGGAAGACATGGCAACCATCGAAACCATCCAAATCATATTCTGGAAAATCTCTCCCAAATTGATAGCTCTCTTTCTCTCTTCTGCACTAGCTGTTGGAAACCCTGAGTACACAGAGGAATCTCTCTCTCTCTCTCTCTCTCTCTCTCTC
>NW_006498062.1:2775739-2796665 GCF_000471905.2 Amborella trichopoda | reverse complement strand
CCCCGGCTACACTAATTCTATGGGTATACTATTTTTTGTCCACCCAATATTCTGCCCAATAAAGAAAAGCTAGTCTCACAGCTGTCTTATAGAACTTGCCCTTCAGCTTCATTGGTATGTGGCGATCACATAAAATTCCAGTTGCACATCCCCACTTCACCCAACCAGCTGGAATTCTGTGTGCGACATCTTCCACAATCTCTCCATGTACTTGAATTATCGGCTTAAAATATCGAAAGTGCGGTCTTTTTGTACTTCATGGCCGTCAATCTTAACTACTTCCTCATCTCTACTCCTATTATTACTAAACTTGAATTCTATATACTTTGTCTTAGTCCAACTAATTTTAAAACTTTTGGATTTTAGAGCATCCCTCCAAAGTTATAACATTGTGTTGACTCTGTTTCGGGTCTCATTGATCAAAACTATATCATCTACGAACAACATGCACCACAGTACCTCATCCTGTAGGTGCCTAGTTAAGTTGTCCATAACTAAGACAAAAAAGTACAAGCTTAATGCTGACCCTTGACGTAGACCTACAAACAGCTAAGGTCAAAGAATGAAAAACCTCGAGAGATACATCTGCAAAAACCAAGAAGACACAAAAGTTTTGAGACACTGGGGGAGGGGAACAGAGATTGAGGGTAAAGGAGGATGAAGAGAGGAGGAGGTGAGGAAGTGATATTTAAGGAGAAGAAAGGAGAATTACCAATAGAGATTGTGAGAGGATAACAGAGAAAGAGAGAAGAAGAGAAGAGCCGCATATCATCAGAACAAGGGGGAGAGGAGAGAGAGGGGAAGGGGAAGAGCACAAGTCTAGAGGGATGGTGGATGAGAGAAAAAGGAGACAGGGAGAACGAGGGGAAAAGTAAGAGAGAGTTAGAACAAGGGGTATAGAGGTATTACAATAAGCATTCCAAAAAACAAAATATACTATCCAGAACAAAAAGGAAAGCAAAAAACACGAGGACCTTCTTCAAGCAGCACTATAGGCACTAGCAGCCCCTACTCTAGCCAAAGCGTCTGCCATCGTATGGGCTTCCCACCAAAATTGAGAAAGGCAACCCCATCTATGTTTTTTCTCAAATTAATTTAAAAAAATGAGAGACGCCACTGCCAAAACAAACTGACCAAAGAAGCGATCAGCCAGTTCAAGAGGATCAGACAATTGACCAAAAATTATCAAAGAGAAGGAAACCAAAAGAGTTATCCATGTCAATTGATCCAACTAGAAAGATACATATTTGCAAAGCAAGGATCGAAACAAAACAATATGACCATCACTCTACATCAAACAGATAACAGTAAAACCTTAATTATAGCAAGGAATCAAACTATGGATATCAGATACACCACAATACAAAGTTCAAACTAAACCAGAAGAGGCTCCTCTCTCTAGAATCCCATGTGCAAATGGAGAGAGAGTTTCCTAAAAGAACCCAAAAATACAAACCCAAGCACAAGAAGCCAACAAAAAGGGCATATGAAACTGAAGTCTCCTCTCTCAAGGGAGCGCTATGCATAATTTCAATGGCTGCTCCCTCGGCAACCCTGGCCCGTCGGGATAGGGGGCATCTTTAGGAATCCGAAAGGAGCCACCCTTCTCTCGTTCGCTTCCCCATTGGAATCTCAGACTCCACTACTACAGAAGCCCGAGCTCTGCTGGAAGACCCTAAAAATTTCAATCAATCTTGGAGCGCAATTCTTGTGGTCGAAGAGGACTCAAGGATTGTATCTTGGCCCTCTCGAGAGGCCACACCACCATGGAGGCTTTTGCCCCTCTTTGACGAAATTTTCGCAATCTGCAGGCTTATGCAGGTCTCTTGGAGTCATACTTGGAGGGAGGCCAACCAAGTAGCCGACGCATTGGCTAAACAAGGAGCAGCTGCGAATGGGACCTAATGTTTAGCTCTGGACTATTTCTTGCTCTATCTTGTCTACTTTTCTTTGTTTTTTGACAGCCGGTGGGTGGTGTCTACCCCCTTGATTGGGATTTTTTGTATATTGTACACCCTTTCCATTAATGCAATGTTAACAGTACCGAAAAATAGATATGGTAGCTCTCCAGGCCCGTGAGGATTTGGGGATTTCCTAGAGACTATAGGGATCATGTGTTAATGTGTCATGGTCATTTTATGTTCCAGCAAGGATTTCGGATGTGAATACTGCAAAGGCAATAGCTTTACTGACTGGGATGAGAACCTTCGCTACATCCTTTGTCGTTACTTGTTGAGGGAGATTTACTCTATGTTACAAGATGGGTTAAGGAGGTGGTTTCTTACCCATGCACATTACTGACACAATAATGAGTTCTTCTGTTGGCCTTTTGAAATGTTCATTACACTACTTTTATAGCAAGTTTAACAACATGGTAGATAAGCCCACAAAGGGCTCTAACCGCACATCCCTTATACAGGAGCTTGACCTGACAGTCATATGAATTTCTTCATGGATATCTCTCCCTCTAAATCTAACACCAACCTCCCTCCCTCCCTTGCTGGTGTATGTCTCCAATTTATGTTCCTTTTTTAGCACAACTTGATGTATACTCCAGTTTATTAATCAATTGCTACTTGTCGGAACAAAAAAAACAAAAGTTCTTGATAGAAGAATGATTCAATCAATACCTAACAATACCATGTGTCAATAGTAAGAAGACAACACAAACCTGAATGATAGCAAGAGCCGCTCGGTATAGCATGACATCAGTGCTATTCTCTCGTACAATCTGCAATTGCTCTCCAAAAATCCTAAATAGATCCACGGCCGCAGGCGTGTATAGCTTCCCATCTTCAGTTTTCTTTGGGTGCTGTACCTTATCAGCTTCAAGGATATTTGTGTACCATTTCTGATGGAACAACAAAAAACGAAAGGGGAAAAAGAAAAATTGATGCTCAAAAGAGTCAAGCACAAGGTTCTTCAGAATTTTATGCAAATGATCTATATATATATATATATATGAAGCGGCACACTTAAATAACAAACATACCCTCGTTGTAGCCTGCATTCTCTCTACATATGCATTCATGAGTGGATCCATTGCCCCACTCTCAGAGCAAACTTGAGCAAATGATTCATCCACACCAAGACCTATTAGATGCTCTTGGTATTCAGCAACCCAATTTGTCACCTGCATGAATTAAGCATATCGATTTAGATTGTAGCTTCAATAAATGACTTACAGCTGCAGTTTCTTAATGAAAGAACAGTAATTTATCCACCACCAGAATTTAAGGAACACAATCAGTGCACTGACAATGTTCCTTCGTAGCAAAGTGTAACTTTTGAGTGTACTAAACAAGCATAAATTAAGGTGCACAGGAAACCCACCTTTAAAATTTCTAAATTTGTGAGGTCATCGGCCTTGTCACTGAGTAATCTCAGCATTTGTATAAACCGTTCAGTGTAGAGGTTGACCATGAATTGGAAGATCTCATATCTGCAAACCAAAGCTGAGAAGGGTAAGAGCAGAAAACATATCCATGGAAATGGCAAACTACCAACTGGATGAGAAAGCATGGTTGCATTAATAGTTATGGAGCCTATAGGGCATATAGACTGCCTATAGGGCATATAGATTAACGACTTGAGCACAATCTGCACGTCACTTAAAACCACATACAAACCAAGATGTACCTATGTTAAGCACACTTACATTCATGTCCTCACATGATGCAGATCTGGAAACTGTGCCCTCTTGAAAACGAGGGAAACTTGTCATGCAAACAATCAACCGACAGTGGGTGATCTCACACGGAGACCAACCAATGGAAACATTCTCCGCCAATGGACATCTTACAGAGGAAGACTCACTGAAGCTAAATAAATGTGTCGGGATGGAATTAGCACGGAATGTCCAGAAAGGTAATGAATGAAGTGACAACTTACTTCTATGTTTTCTCTGATCATAAGGCACAAGTTTTCTCACAATGTAAATAATATTAATTAATCTCTGTACTATGTAACTGGAGACACCGACACAGTACCAAGCTCATCAAGTAGAGCACATACATATGAACCCACAAAAAGCAGATGACAAAAGCATGACCATATCCTCTATCAGTTCTTTTTTAACCTTCATGTAGAACTTTTGGCTGTTGCTCGTTGTTTCAAATGAGTAATCTCATCTGAATCAACCCTGTTGATCAAAATGTCATCCACATTAACCAGCAAAATAACGATCTCAGCATACGTTGAGTGAAGGAACTGAGTGATTACTGTGACAGCCACTCCTAACTACGAAGACTTTGAATCACATGCACTGCTCAAGTGAAAGAACTGAAAGTGACTACTATCACAACCATTGCCTAAATGACGCTTTTGACTGTTGTTATCATTTTAAATTAGCAATCTCATCCGAATGACCCTCAAAATCTCATCCCCAAAAACCAGAAAAATTTTAATATCAGCATTTATTGAGTGAAAAAACTGAAATAGAATATTATCATAACCAGTCCGAAATATGGTGCCCTTAAATCACAGAAAACAATCTTTATGGGCCCAGTGAAGACCATACAGCGTCATATGAAAATAATGCACAAAGGAAGGTGCTTCATAAATGTCCGTGACGGTGGTGAATGAATATCTCCTCGTGCAGTTCCACTTTTAATAACAGCAAACGTCTAATTACTGTTACTGTGACACAACATAGATCATTGTCATCTGGTCAAGAAGAGAAGAGCATATGCATACCCCAAGTCAAACCCATAAACCAATTATAGCCACAAAGCTGCTTTTATGATGTTGCAAGAATAAACCCATTAAAAACCAATAACATCTAGTCATCTCAATGAAGAACAATTGCCACGAGTTTGTTATAATACAGAGCAACAAGATCTCATCCAGAGCAGTTTTCCGAGAGGGCTGTTGGATGCTCCATCCGGTTTAGGCTCACAAATCATATGAAAGTTCCCTAGAGGCAAAAAAAGGCAAGAAGAGTGATTCACATGAATTTACCCCAGATCTGAATTTGGCTCAAAGAGAAGTTCCTCTAGAAGAATTGGGTCTCATGTAGTTGAGTCAGCTCCAATGGACAGATCAACAACCATCCACCTAGAGAACAGGGGGAGCGGGAACGATTCCGGGATTGGGATTGGGATTGGGATTGGGATCGGGAGCGGGGGATTGTGGAATGCTAGAAGATCCCTATGGTTGGGAATGCTGTCCATACAATGCATACGTTAAGGATCGAGATTCCAACCTTTTGGGGATCTTGATCCCGAACTTTTGAGATCTTGATCCCAACTTTTTGGGGATCTTGCTATCAATAATGCAGTGTATCATAATCAAGGATAATGTACACTATTTAAAATAGGGATCTCATTATTTATAGCAAGCAAACAGTGCAACTATGTTAAACGTATGGTTGTGCTACTAGCTGGTTATAAACAAAGAAAATAATCAATCTGATTGTTATCTTGGTCTTTAAGGTTTGGATCGAGATCCCTAACAACAGAAATCGAAATCCCTAACAGTGGGAATCGAGATCCCAAAATTTAAAAATCAAGATCCCTGAGAGATCCATTCTGAGAGTGACAGAATCTAGATCCTAGAAGGGATCGCCTACGAAAGTAAGTGACCCCGGTAACTATGGCTCAAACAAATCTACATTGACTTGATGAGGATCATAATTTTGATTCTAATTCTTGTAAACATTGGAAAAGGGCAACATGAGATGGTTTGATTTCAGGTTCTCCCTCGGAATTACCAAAGCATGAGATGACATATCGAGAGATATAGAGCTTCTCTAATGGGATCATAGCAAGGTGTCTTCGTGACCTAGGACTAAAGACTGTGAATTTTAATGTGAACTTATTGTGCAATGCGGATAACAACAAAACAACATAGGCAACATAGGTGCATCCAAACATTTGTATACATAAATAGTCAGGGGTCAGGCAAGTCACATTCCAATAAGGCTCAAAACCAAGGTTCATGCATGCATGAACTTGTTCCTTATCCTAGTAGGATACCCAGTTGAATATGAGTCATGCATTGCTGCAGAAGCTTCATAGGAAAATGCACTTACAAGTTACAAACAACTTAGTATAAGAACTAAACACCAAAGACCCTTGATAGTCCACACACAACCCAGCACAATCCATAAGATCTATCATGTACAGTTAGGGGCCTTGTCGACCCTCCCCAAAAGCAATCATAGCGATGTTTCACAGACACAAAGCAACCAGAAGTCATGATACTCATAGAAACAAAGTCACTGCACCAGACCTGAAGGCTATTAGATCCATTTGATAAAAAAGGAAAGCGAAATGGACAGCTAGCAAAATGGATAGCTTTACCATCACAAAGGGTTGTTGGTGGTATAAGACCAATGGGCTAGAAACGCAATCTTTTAAAAATTTTCCGTAGTATTAAAACCCAATAAATGCATGAATATCTCAATACAAAACCATAATACACATATTTCAGTCTACAAACATGGTTTATACACATTTGAATAATAAAAATTCAACCCTAATAGGTCCCTTACAAATCCCTTACTCAAAAATACAATTGAACTTAATACAATATCCAAATACTCACATTGTACATCTCTACAACATATTACATGACTTGCACTCGCAATTCCTCATATCAAAATTACATGATAATTCCATCTTCATTCTTCATCTTCATCATATATCACAATGCCTCATACACATCATACACTTTATCATAATAATCCAATGAGATTTCAATTCACATAAACAATAAAGTATAGCATTAAAGCTCATACCACAAGATTAAAGAACAATATCAATATTCACATAACATACTCAATTTAATCAATCATGAATCACTTAATAACTGTAAATGCATCAAATTTACATGCAAACATACATGGGGGAAGCCATGGTTCGAACCCCTTGTGCCCGGGCTACGAAAGGGCCATTTGATGACTTAATTTTGTTCCATTGTCTAAGGCATGGGTGATAATAATAACTCAAGGATATCTATCCAATGGGAAGTAAATGATCACTTTTATTTCACTTAATGGAGATCAAATCATGAGAGAGACATGTATCAAAACAATCCTTGAAAGTTTGAGAGAGATGTTATACAAAAATAAGGAAGTTATGGTGAAACTACACCATGTGGTCCATAAGGAACCTCACAAACTTTTCAACATTCAAAAAAGAACTCAAGGGACTATTTCATATGCTCAAATATGATGAAATAAACCTCTCATCAGTTGTATATTCTCAATAAAAATTCCAAATAACTAAGATCAAGAAAATCAAGGTGAAACTACTCAAAATCATGGAATAAGCAAGTTAATCTACGCATACTATGTGTATGAACTACACTATTGCTTTGAGACTCTTGAACTATCAAGTTTTCATGACCAAAAGATGAAGAAACTGTAAATTAAAAATTACAGCAAGATTTGATAATGGAAATGAGGTAGAAAATGGAATATAAAAAATATCAATACCTTCGTGAAGTAATATTATGGGCTTAATCTCATAAACGAGGGACTACTCCATCAAAAGGTTTCAACTCAAGGCTTCAAAAATGAAGAACACAAGAATGGGGGTGTTGATCTCAAGAGGGTCATGGTGGCCACGTTTTTGTCAGGGGGGCTCTCTCTCTTTGAAGTGAAACTCAAAATTAGGGTTATAATTGATCACATAAGTGTTTTTATACTTAGATCAGAAAGGTGGATTTGATCTTGATCCTTGATGCCTTAGATCAATGACACATGAGAGGCTTTTAACCAAGCCACTCATCCATATCTTATCTAAATCAATGGATGAGCTTTTGACACCGTTCACTCCTTAAAACCTAGGCTAAAGTCATTTTACCTTAAAGCCCTTAGCTCCATGTTTTATTTCCCATTAAATCCAAACTCATGTTTACACTTATGCCCATGGTTTTTAAATAATTTTGAGGGTCAATCTCTCTCACACAGATTATTTAAAAACCATGAGCATATATGGAGGACGTCCAACGAGTTCGCAGATCTCTTGACGAAAGAGGGAGCTAGAATCCAAGTAGAAGATCAAGCCGAGTCCGACTCCTTTTTTGCTCAGGACCACTGGCACATAACATAAAGACCTTGTAGTTTCAGCAAATTTCAGCCCTGCTGTAATTTTTGAAAGCTTCATGTAAATCTTTGTAATCAGGCGGTCTCTACAAGCCCCTTTTTGTACATGATAAACTAATGCATTTTTTTACCAAGTCACCCCTAGCAGGTGAGTTCGGACTCTCACATCCATGTAAACATCACTCATCGGTAATACAATGTTAACCTTCTCTAAAAAATAATTTGTGAGAGTCAATAAAAAACAATGACATGGACATAAAGGTAATATGCGACATCCACACATGAATAAAATATCATATGACACCATCAATAGGATTTCAACAACACTAAAGTTTCACATGGGTCAAGCCCATAAGGTGGTGTCACATAAGCTACACCCACATGCCACAAAATCATATATAACTAATAATATAGATCAAATTAATCCTCAAAATCCCATGACTTCACACATGCCAAACAAAGTACATGTGTGAACAAAACACCATGTGACAAAATAACTCACTTAAGTCACAACATTATAAAACATAATATAACTAAATAACAGAAGACAACAATGCCCCCCACGCATAAGCATGATGTCAGCATGATGTCAACACCCAAGGGGGTGTGGGGGTGCCATGTGGCATCCCTTTGGCCACTTGGGGCCCACAAGGCATCCGCATGGCTTGTCCTAGATCGTCATTAGGCAAAACATTTTTAAAAAAACAATTTTTGGTGTTTCAAAAATTCCGAAAAATTCTCCAAAAATCCCAAAAATTCTCCGAATGATTTTTCAACATTATTACATAGTTTCTCATCAATATAAAATCTTTTCTCATCAAATTTAAATTAATATGGACCAACAGTAAATGAAATCTCTAGACATATAACACTAATCAGAGTCTTCCATTGGGCTAACCCGAATGACGTTCCACCAGTGTCTCAAGCCGACCCAACAGACCTATGCTCCACAGCCTATGGCAGGGACACATAATTGGTCACATCAAAGTCGTTGAGCCAGAGCTTCCCGTTACCGGGGGTTCAATGGATTACTGATGCACCCCTCTGGGATATGTTTCTACTCAAATACAGGGGTCGTCTCAAAGCACATGTGCACTAGCTCTTCTAAGTCGGATAATACTATAGAAGAATGGCTTCTCCTTACGACTGTGGGTGCACATGTCATAGAACAGTCTTGTGTCAGGATACGGGCTCATGTCCCATGAGCCGACCATTCCATACAGGGCAAATACTCTTTTAAATACTCGGGTTTTATCATTCTAGATTGGATTCTCCAAGCCCTGGTTTATCACATCAATTATGAGACATTCTAATCAATATAGTCTTGACTAGGAGGTGACCCTCACACCTCCCCGAGAGTTCACCTTCTCAAAATGCATACTTTCCATGCCTCAAATACTCAGGGTATATGAATCTGGGCCCCAGTGCGTCAAGCACCCAGATTCAGTCTCTCTCTAACTCCCACGTAGCGAAAGACTCTTGGCTTCAACGCCTTGAAAGGCGACAGCCAACAAGGGCTTCCGGTGGTATCTGGATTGTCTGGAGTCTGTTAGAATTGAAAAGTGGTCAAATTCTTTTGACAGAGTTCTTGGCTATTCAATTCATGGGCCAAAAAGCACTTCACTTGGATTCTTACTGCAGTTTGGGGGCCAAACAGGTCAGTGGATAGAGGTGCATTCTGGGAAGAGTTCAACCAAATATGGAAGCAAAAAGGAATACCAATCCTTCGAAAAAAATCAGGGGAAGCCAAAAGAAGGAAAAGCTTGGAGGCCTCTGACGACTTCATCAATAGACATAGCCTTATGGAGATTACTCTTAATGGGGCAAACTTTACCTGGTCTAACTGCTATGATCCTAAACCAATTCTTACTAAGCGCAAATGTATCCTCATTACCCCTTTGTTTTCCAGGGACTGTCCTACACAAACCAATACTGGATCATAAGCCTATGTATCTAGATACAGGTCCAGTCAGTGGAGGGCTTAAACCAGTTTTGAGTTTAATGTAGTTGGTGGATAAAACTCTTCCGGATCTGATCTGAGAGTGATGAGCCTCTATAAAGTAGAAGGATGGGCAAGATACAGAATATGTAGGAAATTGAAACTACCAAAAAATCATCTCAAATTGTGGAGTCAAGAATATTTTTGCCAATTGGAAACTGGAAAGACCAAATTACTTATGCATGATCAGCAAAATTGATGACTAACTCAGACCAAAGTTCATGGGAAGGCATAAACTTAGTCAGCTCAAAGTTCAGGACTCAGACGAAGTTCCTTGTGAAGGATGGAAGAAGGATTCTCTTCCGGAAGATACTAGGCTAAAAAGTGAACCAATCAAAGATCAGTACCCCCTATGCCATGCTCTTGCTTACAATAGCAACAGTGGTGCAAGGGGTTTGACACAAGGCAGCATGGCCTCCAAACCTTAGAAGAGGCCCAAACAAGGTAGATATGGGGGACTCATAGTGCTGTTGCAGGAACTTCAAAACTTCTTATTTGTGCTGAGAAAAGAGGACCAGTGCATTTCGAGAGGACCAGCACATTTGGAGCAAATATAGTAGAGGTAACTTCTTTATTTTTCTCTTGGATAATTATTGTAAAGGTAACTTCTCCGACAAATCCTTTGCATAAACTTATAAATTTCAACCCAACAAGCAATATAATTGGCACAAGGATTTGGATATTCCAGTAAACCCAAAAGCACAAGCAGTCACGTAGCTTGTGATATTGGACAAGGTCTTGACAGTGGACTACCGTGGAATCCCCAAACCTAACAGATGTATTATGTGCAAGTAAGCAACCTGAAACAGTGAAGCAACTCTTTGTTCAATGTGAAATAGCTACCAGAATCTAGGGATTAGCAACTAGACCTTTTTGGTTTTCAATGGGATGCTCCAGATCAAAGGAGATCTTGCTCAACATTGCACTAACCCTACTCGACCAAAGCCAGTACTCAATCTTTGGAGACTTGGGTGTACTGGTATCCTTTTGGACTTTGGACAGTTTGGCTGGAAAGAAACAAAGGAATAATCAACATGCTATATCACAGGGTGACATAGCTAAAGGGTAAAATAAGGGCGACAGGTATCATATGGCTTAAGGTGAGAAAGGGATTATGAAATTCAGAATCAGTGGTAAGCAATAGTGATAAGTAAGCCAAGTTGAAGTTCCTTACAGAATGGCTCCACCATTTCAGGGAACTCCTAAACTGAATTTTTAAGTGTAGTTCCAAGGGAATCCCACATCCAGCACGAGCTGGTGAAAGAACAAGGGATTACCTCAGAAAGGTGCTAATGACCTGCTCAGGTCCTTTGGGAAGTTACAATTCGAATGAAGTACAAAGGACAGGCCCTATTGTTTAGGTTGTGTAATCTGAAATCAGATTGGAACAATACACAAGTAGAAGGGGACTTAGAAAATGTGATATCATGGGCTGCAGGGGAATACACATAATCCAAAGTGGCCAATAAATATATTCCTGGGATTTTTGAGATTGCTAGTTATCTCATAGTTTCGTTCCACCATATCAGACAAGAAGCTGATCAGGTTGCAGATAGAATAGCAAGAGCTGGAATGCCGAGGTCATCCCTTGCCATATTCTTTTTGTAGATATAGGGAAACCCAAATACAACTAGAGACTCAATTTTGCGTACATGATATACACGTATGGCTTTAATTATATGAATGAAACAGTCTCAATGTTACTTTTTTGAAAAATCATTGTATATCATTGTATCTAAGGGGACTTATTAGCCCTTTTTATACATGACTGACTAATGTATTTTTTACCGAAAGCCACCCATAGCAGGTGCCTTCGGTCGCTCACAATTCTGTAACTATTACTATCTTAGTAATATGATGCTAACATTTCTCAAAAGAAAATTATATGAATGAAACAAAGTTAACCACCAAAAAAAAAGCGTAAAAGTCAAAAGACAAAAAAAAACAAAAGATATAGCATTCAGAAACATTTGTAGCTAAAACAAGATATATAAGCATGAGAATATACTACACAAGCAACAAACATAGCCGAAGTCCATATTGATAGACTCAAATTGTGCATGTAAACAAAACAAGTATTGAAAATTTTTCAATAAATTTTTAAATTGTCATAGTTATTGAAAAATAAAGACTAACCTCGGAGGAAAACAAGGTGCTACATAGTCATAAGCATCACCAAGCTCCTCATAAATCTGAAAGGAGAAAAAGAAAGTCAAACAAACATGGTTAATACCAGCTCTTCTGTGAGGTATTTAAAAATGTACAAACACCATGAATGAGTGATAAGAACGCATATTAAAAGGACAATATTTCAGCAATAACCTTAAAACATGATGTAGTGAAATATTCGAAGGAAGACTATATCAATCATGACCGATGCTTCAATACACTCTAAAAAAGGTTATCAGCAAGCATCTAGTAATATCGGTCCATTATTTGCATTTTTTATATCTGAAATTTTGACATTAGCCATACTCTTAAGCATCATCATGATTATCAGTTTACATAATTTTATAATACAATTTCAAGAAACATATAAATTCAATCTGTCATTATCACTAAAAGACAACAATATGTCGAACCTTCAATGAAGAATATCTCAACGAATATACTTCCAAGCTATTTTTGAGAGCTGGAACCAGCGTTCGCAAAATCGAACCAGAACGGTTAACCAGACATGGGCCCAGAAGCGGTTTAACCAGCCCAACCGGTAAACCGGCCAATTCAACCGTTCTAACCGGGGAAGTCCCGAGCCGTAAAAAAAATGTTGAAAAAATAAAAAAGATACACAAAAAAAATACTAAAATATGAAAAGCTTATAAAGAATAATTAAAACATAACACATTGAAATAAAGTTGAAAATTAATGAAAAAAATAGATTTTAACGAATCAATTTTTGAATTAAAGTGAGTATTAATGATAAAAAAAAAAAATTAATCTTTACCATAATGTAAAGAATACCAAAAAAATGCATTACAAAAATTCTTTATTTTTGAAAATTTTATATACATTTTTTTGAAATTTTTTTTTTTAAATACCTGTCAATCACCAAAACCGCACAAAACCGGAACCGCTTCCAATCTAACCGGGCGGTTAGCAGTAGATCGCGTGGTTTTTCTAACAATGACTGGAACTGAAGAGAGCAACTACCACTCGGACATGGACACCAATGACCACTCTCCCCCCTCACCCTGCCTCCTCTAAGCTTTCTCTCTCAGCCCATATGTAACCACTCTCTCACCCTCCTCCCTCGCTAGTCCCCTCTCATCTGGAGAGGGAACCTCCCTCTTTCTGCCTCCCTCTTGTTAAGAACTCTACTCCTCTACTCTCTAACCTACTTATGACGACCCCCATAAACTCTTCTGTTAAACCCTCATTAAAGAAGCCCCAACCAGTAAATACCCACCACCTACCACCTTTATATCATCAGTATCGCAAGTATATCTACCCCTCTAAGCCCACCTCATCATACTCACAGCCACCAAAAATCCACAAACAAAACAATCTTGTAAAATCACTTCCCAAACCAACCCTTGCTTCCCAATCTCTCCTCCCCTAGCCCCAAACCTACCCAACATAATCTCCTTCCTCCTTGTGCCATGTATATCCCTAGACAGATCAATTGACCCTTTAAGACTATCTAATGTGGCTCTCCTAGATACTAACAACCAATCAATTGACAGTCTTCTCCCTTATCATTCTTCCATTACTCCAAACTCAAGCCCCACCACATCATTAAATCCCAGCTATCATCCCAGCATTTCAATCCCACATACCCTCAAGTTATTAAATGACAACCGTCTTCCCATCACCTCAAACTTACATACCCCCACTAACCCCCAGGTCCTCTCAACATTAGCCCCTTCCAAGGTGGAACACTTTGATAAAAGAGCTTAATCTAAAGATATTTATCTCCACTGTTCCTCCACAAGCATCCCTAATTCCCATCCCATCAATCCATTTAATGCTAGCAGCGTATCTCTCACATCTGCCGGGAAACCCCATATATCTTCATCACCCAAATCACATTCAACATCTTGCACCTCTTACCTATCAGTCCTCAATCTTGTCGCATTTAAGGAGGCAATAAATCACCTGAACTCAATTGATGACCCAAATCCAATCCCCCCTCAATACCAATCACCTTCCTCAAGCACACCCCCTTACTCCTACACCCATCACATCCTATGTGATGATTCTAAATTTTTGGAACTAAATAACAACAATAATAATATTATTAATGTTAATATTAATATTAATATTAATATTACTGTTAATATTAATATTAGTATTAATATTAATAAAAAAAATATAAAATACCTATATAACCGTAAAATTTTGACTGATAGTTCATTATGCTAAGAATATACCATGGGGCCACTCTAAACTTTTCATTTCCATTTGTTTTTTTTAACAGAAATACACAGTTTTAACATAATTCAAAAGATTTGAAAAATACCCTACCAGCATCCCAAGTAGGTTACCTGTATACCGTACCAGCGTCCTAGATGGGTCCACATAATCTCTATCGGCATACCAGGCAGGTCCACTCATATCTCACTGGCGTACCGGATGAGCCCACTTAATCCCTACCGGCTAACGGATAAGTCCACTTATATCTCACCGGCGTACCGGATGAGTCCACTTATTCCCTACCGGCGTAAAAGGTAGGTCCACTTATATACTTAAAATATCTCTGAAACTTTTTATCACTAAACAGTAGGAAACAACAATATCGTTTATTCAAAATATCTTTAAAATCATCAGCATGAATTCACATGAAGCCATCTATCGCAACCACTTTCACTGATATTTCTATAAATAACCAGTCAAATACTTTGGGCTTAATTTCATAAAGATAGCAATTATGAGAAACATTCTTAAAAATTGAAATTTAACATGGTAAGCAGTCTATTGACAGTAGAAGAATTCTTACGTAAATCCAAAATTAAATATTAAATTTTCAACTATCTAAAATCCTTAATAATAAACAGAAATATTACAATTTTCTTAAATGTGGAAATACAAGTTTTCAAATAACCACTTTTATAGGAAAATAAGGTCACTTACTCTTAAAATTTATACGTCACTTTGAGATGGATGTGTCGGTACCGCTGCCAGAGTAAGACCGGGATCAATGGTGTTTAGCTAAAGGTAAGGGAAGAGAGACCAAATGAGTTTATATAAGATGGGAAGGGAGAATGAAAAAGAATAGACATATTACAACAGAGAGAGAAATATTATATGATAGAAAAGAGAATAATTAATTTTGTTTTAATGAGGACAGTATGAGAAAGACAAGAACTATTATGAGATTTTCATGAGAGAGAAATATTATATGAGAAAAAAACAATTATTATAATGAGAACATTATGAGAGAGAGAAATGTTACAAGAGAGAAAGTATTATGAGAGAATTATAGGAGCGAGAATTATTATGAAGTTGTTATGAGAGAAAGAAGAACTTACAGATGGGGAGAGAGAGAATGTAATAATCCTAAAATGTCAAAAAAAAAAAAAAAAAAAAAAAAAAGTTTTAAATAAGTGATGGTTTATATGAGCATGATGGCCCTTAGGGACCATCACTACTTATAAAAGCTTTTGGTTTAAGTTTTTACTGCCTTGCCACGTCCTTTAGTGGACGTGGGCTTTAAACGCTCAGGAGTATATAATTGTTACACCTCATGTATGAAATGTAACTTAATAAAATAATATAATAAGGTATCTTAAGAATTTAAATAGGAGACGCGAGGACTCCCACCCTAAAAAAATTTTGAGATCTTTCTCTCGCTAGTTGAAACGCAGTGAGCTTTTTCTCTCTTTAGCCGAATTTTTATCAGAAGCTCCCTCTCAAATATTTTAGGTAAGTGACTTCATTATCTTGAAAATAATCCATTCTTTTTAAAAAAAAAGAAATGAAATAATTACTTCTACTTATTATCATGAATTTTAGGCGCGATAAATTTTATGCGCAAGCGACCTCATTATTTTGAAAAATATTCTTTTTAATAAAAATCGTGATACTTTATCTATGTTAGAAATTTTAAATGCTGTAAATTCTTAGAAATAAATTTATTTATTTTTCTTTTCTATTGTCAGAGAATTTTAGATACTGTAAAATTATTAGAAATAAATGTGATATTTCTGCTTCTAGTAAAATTGTGAGATTTCTTTAAACTGTTTTTGAAGATTTAGACATTCTAAATTTCATGTGCAAATGACTGCCTAATTATTTGAAAACTGATATTTTTGCAATTGATTATAGCATTGTCAGTGAAATGTTTATTTGCGAATTGACATCCCATAAATTGTGATAATTCTGTATTCTTGAATTTCTATAAGAGTTTTTTTATACATATTAGATTGCCAATTATGCTAAAATGTAATTACGAACTGCTACCTTTCTAAATTTGAGCCCAAAATATTTGACTGGTTATTTTTGAAATGTTATTGAAAGTGACTTTTATTAATGGTTTCAGTGAAATTCATATTAATAATTTCAGTGACATGTTGAGTACATGATATTGCTGCTTTCGAATGTTTAAAGAGATTTAGAAATACTTTAAGTATGCAAGTAGACTCATCCCGTTCGCCGGTGAGGTATAGTGGACCTATCCGATACGTCGGTAGGGATTAAGTGAACTCATCTGGTATGCCGGTGAGGTATAAGTGGACCTGCAGGGATTAAGTTCACCTATCTGGGACGCCGATAGGGATTAAGTGGACCCATCAGGACGCTGATGGGGTATATAGGTGACCTACTTGGGACCCCAGTAGGGTATTTTGTGAAATCTTTTAAATTATGCACTGACGTTAAAATGTTATGCGCATTTCAATTATTCAAATTATACTTAATTATGCATTTTTAAAAGTGAAACTGTTGATGCATTTCTGTTAATAAATCTCCTTTTTGAAAATATTGATATCTTTTAACATGATTGATATCTTTTTAGGATTATGATGGTCACTTACTGAGTAGCCAAACTCATCAAATTATGGTAAACATTTTTTCAGGATAACTGCGGTTTCATTTTGAGTGCCCATTCAGGATCAACTCTGGAAGATATTGTAGTTGTGCTTAAACTTTCTTTTGTTACTTTGTAAGAATTCGCCACTGTAAATTTGTCCTATCAAGAGATATATATGTTTTGACTGTCACATCTCAGGAATATCAGTATTGTAAATTCTTGAGGCGTGACAATTATGGTATCAGAGCAATAGGTTTAAGATTCTTAGGAAATTTAAAAAAAATGTACTTAAAATCACATTTATTGTGTTTACAGACCGAGACGAAGTCAAGATCCAGAATAGCAGAAGCTAATATAGAAGGAATTCACAAAGCCTAGCCTTGGAAATTATGGTTGCTCTAATGCAACATCAGATGGAAAACAACAATTCACCCAGGCAGTCAGTTACGGGAAATGGTGGAAGTAATATCGAATAATTTAAGAAATTAAACTCACCTTCTTTTAAGGGTGCTGTAAACCCACTGGAAGCCGAGGGATGGATTATGCAATTGGAGAAAATATTCGAGGTAATGGAATGTCCTAATGATAAGAAGGTGGCCTTGGCAGTTTTTATGTGAGAAGGTAAAGCACAACATTGATGGCGAATGGCAAAAGGAGTATTGGTCAAAAAAAATAAACCCTCGACTTGGGAAGTATTTCTTGAGGCATTTAATGAAAAGTATTTCCCAGATTTTATTCGAGACCAAATAGAAATAGAATTTTTGAAATTAATCCAAAGAACAGTAGCACAGTACGAGGCCAAGTTTACTGAATTGGCCAGGTTTGCACCACATATGATTAACAATGAGGCAAGAAAGGTGAAAAAATTTGAAATGAGTCTCAGACCAGCTATTAGAAGCAGAATATCAGTCTTAAAATTGAGAGCTTATGCTGAAATAGTGGATCGAGCCCAAATTGTCGAAAAAGATTGCGAGGATTACCAAAAGATGAATAATCAGAAAAGTCAGGTTAGACCCACACCATCTAATCGACAACAGTTTGAAAGGGCAAACAAGAAGCCAAGGCTCTTGCCACTTCAAAGCCCAATAGAACCATGTAAAAAATATGGGAAAAACCATGGATCGAGCTCTTGTTATTGGAATACTGGAGCCTGTTTTAAATGTGAAAAATTAGGGCACCAGATTAGAGAATGTCCTAACTTACAGATGCAACAGTTTCCAAAGCAAGTAGAAATAGCTCAAAAGCCTCAGATAAAGGGAAGAGTATTTGCGATCATCCAGCAAGACGCTCAGGCCTCAAAATCAGTAATCCAAGGTACTCTTATTATCTTCCAAAAAGTAGCTCATGTTTTGATTAATCCTGGATCTACTCATTCATTTGTGTCACCACACTTTGCATGCCACTTAAAGGTAGAACCAGAACAATTAGAATACATTCTAGAGGTAGCCACACAGATGGGAAATTAAAGTGACACCAACATAGTGTACAAATCCTGTGTAATAAAGATAGAAAAAAAGAAACTGTTGGTTGATTTAATACTCTTAGAAATTCAAGATTTTGATGTAATCTTAGGCATGGATTGGCTTTCTGCATACCGTGCAAGTATTGATTGTTGCAATGTTACCTTTAGTATTTCAAATCAACCAGTATTTTACTTCAAGGGTTTCAAAGAAGACTCCCCATCATATTTAATCACCTGTATTCGAGCTAATCGCCTCCTTCGAAAAGGGTGTCAAGCCTTTCTTGCCTATATCAAAGATAAGAAGAAAGAGATAAATTTGGATACCACTCCGGTTATCCGAGAATTCCCGACAGTTTCCTTGAAGAATTGCCAGGATTACCACCTGACAAGGAACTTGAATTCTCTATTGAATTATTGTTAGGGGTAGCCCCAATTTCTAAGGCACCTTACAGAATGGCACTTGCAGAACTTAAACAACAATTGGAAGAATTATTAGATAAAGGTTTTATCAGGCCTAATGTATCACCTTGGGGTGCTCCAGTACTGTTTGTTAAGAAGAAAGATGGGACCATGAGATTGTGTATCGATTATAGACAGTTGAACCAAGTGACAATGAAAAATAAGTATCCATTACCTAGAATTGATGATTTATTTGACAAATTACAAGGATCACAAGTGTTTTCAAAAATTGATCTTAGATCTGGATACCATCAGGTTAAGATTAAAAGTTAAGATGTCCCCAAGACAGCTTTCAAAATAAAGTATGGCCATTTTGAATTTTTAGTCATGCCTTTTGGATTAACCAATGCACTGGCTGCATTTATGGATTTGATGAATCGGGTCTTTAAACCCTTTTTGGATAAATTTATTGTGATATGTATCGATGATATTTTAATTTATTCCAAGAATCAGAAGGAACATGAGCAGCATGTAAGAATGGTATTGCAAATATTAAGAGAAAGGAAATTGTATGCCAAACTTAGTAAATGGGAATTTTGGCTTGAGCAAGTGACATTTTTAGGACATATCACATCAAAGGAAGGTCTATCAGTTGATCTTTCAAAGGTTAAAGCCGTTATTAATTGGAAACAACCAAGTAATGTGACTGAAGGTCGAAACTTTTCGGAATTGGCAGGATATTACAGAAAATTTGTAGAAAGATTTTCTCGAATCGCAACCCCATTAACTCGATTGACACAGAAAAATGTCAAATTTGAGTGGACAAGTGAATGTGAGGACAGTTTACAAGAAATAAAAATTCGATTAACTTCGGCACCTATTTTAACAATTCCTGAGAGGAGTGGGGAATTTGTGATTTATAGTGATGCTTCACATAAAGGCTTGGGTTGTATACTAATGCAATATCGGAAAGTAGTGGCATAAGCATCCAGATAGTTGAAAGAATATGAGAAAAAATATCCAATTCATGACTTGGAACTAGCTGCAATTGTATTCGTTTTGAAAATGTGGAGGAATTATCTATATGGTGAGCAATTCGAAATATACACGGATCATAAGAGCTTGAAATACCTCTTCTCTCAGAAAGATTTAAATATGCAGCAGATAAGATGGATGGATTTCTTAAAAGTTTATGATTGTACAATCTATTATCATTTAGGAAAAGCTAACGTTGTGGCCGACACTCTAAGTAGAAAATCTACGGGAGTCTTAACTCATCTAATGATCCAAGAAATGAGATTGTTAGAGAAAATAATGGATTGGCATCCGACTCCATCCATTAATGATGCGGTAAGTATGATTGCCAACATTAAGGCAGAACCCAAATTAATCCAACAGATTCGATCAGCACAAAAGAAAGACCCTCAGCTTATAACAATTGTAGAAGAGGTGAAGCTGGGAAAGAGAGAAGAATTCTCTATATGTAATGACGATTTCCTAAGATTCAAGGTCAGGTTTGTGTCTCGAATGATGAGAGTGTGAAGAAAGCTATCTTGGAAGAAGCAAATCACTCTCGTTATACGATACATCTCGGAAGTATTAAAATGTATCAGAGAAAAATATCCCTATCTTTTCAATAATCAAGTACACAAATTTAAAGGACTAAATTTCTTCAAGGGGGGAAGAATATAATAATCTTAAAATTAAAAAAAAAAAAAAAGAAACTTTTAATAATTGATGGTTCATATGAGCATGATGGTCCTTAGGGACTATCACTACTTTCAAAAGCTTTTGGTTTAAGTTGTTGCTGCCTTGCCACGTCCTTTAGTGGACGTGGGCTTTAAACGTTCAGGAGTAATATAATTGTTACACCTCATGTATGAGGTGTAACTTAATAAAATAATAAAATAAGGTATCTTAAGAATTTAAATAGGAGAGGCGAAGACTCCCACCTTAGAAAATTTTTTAGATCTTTCTCTAGTTGAAAAGCAGTGAGCTCTTTCTCTCTTTAGCCAAATTTTTATCAGAAGTTCCCTCTCAAATATTTTA
>NW_006498062.1:2742091-2772271 GCF_000471905.2 Amborella trichopoda | reverse complement strand
TCCTCATTCGTATATTTATAAGAAAAATCGTCATCTTCCTTTAAACAGCCGAAGCACCAATGCACTTCTATATAGTGTCCAAAATAAGGTAACTTCATAAGCAAGTTCAAAACATTGAAATCAATTGCTTCATTTACACAATACCCTCAATTTCCATAAAACAAGTCATAGAATTTCTTTGATACTAGAACTTTCTAACATTAAAAGTACGCACATCCTTAAGAAATAAACAAATAAAAGTATGCCGAAATAAACAAAAAAAGTATGCATACCGTTCTAGCTTCCTCCAAAGCAGCTTCAGGATCCTCAAAGACAAGCTGCAGGCACATTTAAGAGCAATTAAAAGTAATCAAAGATGGCAAATTGGGAGGTTATCAATGAATAAAAAGTAATTAAAAAGGACTAGCCTGTTCATATCCAACCAATACCTGTGATAATAGCTTATTGAACTGCTCTTCAACCGTTTTTGTGATATGTTCATAACACTTATCCTTGTAACACTTCCCTTGGCCCTTCAACTTTTCATGAGCTAAGCTTTTCGGTGAAGCTGATGGAACTGCAGATTTTCTGCAAAATGTATAAAGATCATTTATAAACACATGCAATAATATTGCCACCTGATTTAGTTCTTCGAGCAAAATACAACTGTGACCGAAATGCTTTGCATCATCACAGGAAATCTGGGTAAACAAACATGTCAAGCAAGCACAACAGGTGGACAGTAAATGATTATTGTAAAAACTGATATAAAGAGATCAAGGTGTTGCAGAAAAAGTAACCAAAAACATTCTAATCATAATCATCATGTGAGCAGGACTAAAGAGGTCACACGTAACTTTTTTTTTTTAAGAGGTCACACGTAATTACAAAAACACCATTCAAATTATATAAGAATCTTTGCTAGAGGGATTAGGAAACCATGTCCTATGACATGGCTAGAATATCCAATCTCTAAAGTTGCTTACCAAGTCGATTCTCATACCTCCTACATTTTACAGTTATAAGATTGAGGTATTTCAAACATAGTAGAATTTTCCATGGTTGAAGGATCTTGTACAAAAATCAAGATGCCATGCTAACTTATAGCATCTCAAAACCTGAATTCCATCTCAAACTGAAATTTAATTTACTTGTCATGTTCACATGCACACACAAATACGTTTCTTTCAAAAAAAAGATTTATCGAATGTTTGACTACTCGGCCCGAGTAACTGCAGGGCGCCATGCCTGGGTTCCCCCAAACTTGGGAGTATATAAAAGTCGGATAAAAATATTTATATTATTTATAGTTGATGTAATATTTGATTATATCAATTATAATTGACTCACTAGTATTTTCTACGTATTTTTATGGTTTACTATTTTTAATATTTTCTTATTTTTCCTTTCCCAGTTTATTCTAAAAAAAAGATATTCAACCAGCTTTTTATTTTTTTAGTTTTAAAAGCTTTTTTCTCATCCGATATATACTCTATCTATTGTTTATCCTTTTTAACAAATTTTCAGGACTGTTTACAATTTTTTATTATTTTGATCTTTCCCAGCTAGATTCGTACTCGGAAGAGCCAACCCAGACTAAACTGATTAACTCGGCCGGGTAAGCAGCTGATTTCTCTGGACAAGCCGAGTTCTAAAACCTTGGATATACTTAAACGAATATAAATATATGCACACTTTCTAGGTTTGCCTTTATTGTCTAGAGGGTATCAATCTCTTTATTCAGTTCCTAGACTGCAAATTTGAATCTTCTGCCTTTCAATCACAAAAAAAGAGAATGAATAATTTATGTGTGTGTGTGTGTGTGTGTGAATAAATAATATTACATCACATCCTTGCACATTCTTTAACATATAAATTATTTAGACATACTTCACATCCTTGCACATTCTTTAACATATAAATTATTTAGACATACTTTCAGTTAGAATGCATATGTCTGTCAACTCATATATGCATATACAAACACATAATGAGGAAGTAAGTTGACACATGTATCCAACAGAACTTCACAAGCAATAGGCACCTCAAAACTTGAACCTCTTGAAGGCTGCAGCTGATTTCCTCTCTAATTGCCCCGAATCTACTTCAAGCAACTAAGAATGATACTAATCAATTGTTTAATCAGTTAGTCGCTCATGAATTTGTACACAATTACCAAGACAACCCCATGTTAAACGTAATCAAATAACAGAAACCACCGATTGTCATAACATCAATAGCGAAAGAAATAAGATAGAAAAATGAATATTTACATAATAATCGGTCACCAAAGATTCTTGTCTAGCATAGAAGTTATTTAACTCGGGCACATACTTTGCAGATCTTCGAGGATTTGCAATAGATGCCATTGCACCACCTCCCTCAGCCTCAGCTGCTTCCTCAGCTAGCTGCTGATCAAGAATCTCTTGCATTTCAACCACCCTGGGTCAAGGAAACTAATAGTATCAGCAACATCACAAAGAATGAGGTCATGTTAGGAACTTGAACTGGAAACAAGTGAAAGGCATAACAGTCACTGATGACCTTTGGATCGTCAAAACATTATTCAACAACAATATCATTCAGACCAGTTAAAACATAAATATGGCTTAGCAAAAAAACTTGTAATTGAATGTGAATATTTTCCCTCATTAAGCAATCAAGTATATGCATTAAAAGTTTACAAATAAGTTACAATATTGTGAGAAAAATATTGTACAAAATCCAAAGGAAATAAAATAATATAGGCCTTGGGTGGTACATAATCAAGCTCAAACATAGAAAGCCAAAAATGCGCTGGACCAGGTTCAGTGATGCCAAATTGTAGCAATTTTTACTGCATCATCAACCAATGTGGATTCTACAGTAAGCTGGGGCTCGATGAAAACCTCAAAGACCACAGGGTTCTCAAGAATGCCTACATCCATATTATCATTCCTAAATTACTGAGACTTGAAACCTCAGATTCAGTGAACAGGACAAATCTCATTGCTAACAGCTTGTTCAAAGATGTGAAACCCTGCTTCCTTTGCACCCTTGATACATAATATTACGAGAATAGTGTAACATTTGTTATATGGAAACTTACAGTGCTCTACTTCAAATGGCCATCCAACTACAACAATGTCGTTTGAAGCACTGACTGACCACCATTGACTGGTCTGTAATCATGTTCCAGGCAATGGTGGCAGAATGTGTTTAGTTTTGTATTCGTGTGTAACACGGTTTGTTTATAGGCAGCTCCAAGACATGTATATGGCTACCTTCACTGATATGTTACTGGTTTTTCTCTTGAAGCTTACTCTGCTTTTTCTTGTTTTCAGAGGCACATTCCTCAAATACTCAACATGGAAAATTTTTTTGTCATGGTAAACTTGTCAAGATAAAACACAAATTAAAAAAAAAAGAAACACGAATAAATTAGAGGAACAGAAGCAGGATTCATGGAACTTCAGATAGACCACTGTTCATGCTAAAAGCAGTATTCTACTTTATTTGCAATCACATATTAGTTATGAAAAGCTATTATTATCGTCAATCCATTGTAGATTATTTGATATTAATAATGAACAAGGTTTAACATGATTTTCAAAAATCAGAACATGAAAAACTGCTTTAACTAAAATGAGATAACATTTGATGTGCGAAGCTGCAAAAGCATAAGAGAAATATTGAGGATCTCAAGTCAGAAGAATTCTTCTCAGGGCATACCTTAGACAGCGCACCAACAATTGAGGGCTACAAAACCAGCAAGAAAATAAACCATTCATAAATGAAAACCACATAAACACAAAAAGCAATCAATGAAATATAAATATGTCTGTAGAAAAAAATGATAAGAAAATCAAATGGGTTCAGATCATATAATTATTACATAAAAAAGAAATACAACATTCTCAAAATAATATGACAAAGAAAAGCAACACAAGCTTTAAATCTATGCAAGAAATATGATATGCAAATAACAACATCAATTAAATCATCCTCTTCTTTTATGTATACCACCAAATTAATCAATGTCTAAAGCACAAACAAAAGATAGACAGCGGATACATTTCCAAAATATGGTCCATATACCAAAAGGCATACAGAAATCAATTTATATAATGTCCACCTTTGAAAAAAAGTTACAGATTCAATAACGGCTTTGCTGGAGAAGCAGCAAACACCAAGAGCATGGAGAGATAAGGAGGAGGAGAGAAGATGAATAACAATATGTTTTATCATTCACCATGTTTCTCCATATCTTTCTAGCTTGAGACTTTATCTAATTCCTTGGCAGTTACACTTTTCACAATCGAATTATAGGGGAGAAAAAAAAACTCACGAAGAATTCCACAGAGAGCAAGCAACTATAAACTTAAAAACCATGCACTACTATGAAATAATGGTTTAAAAACTTGTGCAGGGATTCCAAAAGCAATTTAAGTAAGCATGAAAGAACTTAGATAAACAAGGTGAGCAACAAGGATGCGTAGATATATCCATTTTCAAAAAAGCATGCATAGATATATCTCAATGAACTTCATGAAACAGCAAAATGCAATGAGAACAAAGAAACAATTAACGTATGAAGCTTCCCGTACCTTTCTTTAGCAAGTTTAAAGAAGTTGGCAATATGACCCCATAGTGTCTTTTCAAATGTTTCCCATGTTCGATCCACGTCTTCAAAATATTCCCTAAGAAAATTCCACATACAGATGATAAGATGTGCCTAGTCTGCATACATGCTTCGAACAGTAAGCGTAAATGACCATAACATCACCACATGAAACAATTAGCTATCTAATGATTGACAAGACCACAACCAACCAATCAAAACTTTAGATAAAGCACTTAGATGAGATCACATGGCACTAGGAAGATTTTGCTTCTACAGTAGCATAATAACAACAACAATTTCCAATTTCTTTCTTTATCTAATCAGAAGGTAATTTTTCCGGCAGTTCATTCATAGAATATGCCAGAGACAAGTGACAACATCAACATGACAAAATCGAGCATAAGTATTTTCGCTCGGGAAGTTAATGCCACAAGAGATCATCAATATCCCAACTCTTTCAAAATAAGCATCTAAATAGCCCTTGCAGTATATGTTAGAAATGAGGACTATTTGGAGCAAAAATAAAGATGGCCCTATCAAAAAAGAGATCAGCAGAAACTACAAAGAAGAATATGTGAGTCATTCTACTTTCTCCAAGATTCCGGTAAAGTAATCACTAGAAATTCACAAGTGGATACAGAATTTTATGAGAATAACCTGCTGGAAGACAATTCGGCATAGAATTTGGAGCCGAATTTGGAGGATTGGAATGCAAACCAGGGTCTGTATGGTAAGAAGCATGGAAATCCTGAAAAGACGTAAGAAACTTCTAACTGGATAATGATCAGCATAGAGTTTACTAGAGCCAAGTATGGGCTGTTGGGGATGGGCAGAAGGCAAGGAAGTAGATAGATCATCTAGTGTTCCAAAGGCATTGCTACATGTAAGTCATATAGGGTTAGCCTTCCAATGGGATATAGGAATTAGGATGAGCGGCTGTTTTAGAGTGAGGTTTGGGTGGATTTTCAGGCAATTAGGACCAGTCTTTCAAATTGGACAAAGCAGTGCATTATCCAGATATCAGAGTGAAAGATTGTATTACAGATCAAAATATGAGGGTGCTGTGAAATTCAAGGTTTTGCATGGATCTTCGGGCTGCAGTGGCCTCAGTGTCGGGCAGAATTTAAGGTGCTTTTAAAAATTTTCCAACGAGTCCATACACAGTTAAGAATGGAACATGGTTCATTCTAAAAATTCAATCGTGTCATAGTTAAAAATGGACTTGGTTCAGGATTCCATCATTCCAACCAGCATCCACTCATGGCTTTTCACTACAATTGACAATAAGTTGCCCAAGGACCATCTTCAGCATAGGCCCCGTATCTTCAGCATAGGGCCCATGTACCAAACTCTTTATACATGTGCCAAGTTGTGAAGAACAAAATATATTGCTATAGAGCATGTTCATAAGGAGGATTCAGTGCTACTTTGATCCTCTTTGATATGTCCTAGTGATGCTAACATCACTGTTGACCTCATGGCCAGTTGATTGTCTAGCTCATTCCAGGAGAAGAGACACACGCTCTAGAGGATGTGCTTGTTAGCCATGCTATGCAGATATTGGAGAGAAAGGGGAACTGAAGAATTTTTGACAATTTAATCAGGTTGGGAGGTGCTATAAAAATTGTATTAGGGCTTATCACCAAAAACACCACGATTCCAAGAGTTCTACAGCAACAGGATCGAGATGTTTCACAATTAAAGAAACAAGCAGGATGGTAAAAGTGTAACCTTTTTTTTTATAATGTTCACAGTTGTATTGATGAAGTAAGAAGGTACAAAGTATGTGCGTATAAACACGTATACAAACTCAGGCCTACCTGCTTAGCAGGTGCCTCTTACAGACCCCAAAAGGGGTAAAAAGAAATCCAAAAACAGCCATGGGAGGAAAAAGACTTCTATGTAGCTGATGGATTCAGGCTAGCACCATCCCTTGCTAAGGTGTCAGCAGCAGCATTAGCTTCCCTGAAGACGTGCCTCAAGGAAATTCTGATGGATCCAGTAATAAAAGCAATTTCATCGAAAATTGGCTCAAGCCTCCACAGGCATGGAGCAAGGCACTGAAGCCCAAGTAATAACGTTACTAGAGTCTTCTTCGGCCACCAATTCCAGGTTCCAGTTTGAGTCAAATCTCTGAAGGCCTTCGAGCAAAGCCTGAGCCTCCACAAAAATGGAATCCAATAAGCCAATAGGTACTGAGAGAGAGAGTATAATGGATCCTTCAGAATTACTGTAGAGGCCACCAATGACAGAGTGGCCAGGGATGCCGAGGGAGCAGCCAACGAAATTAAGATTTGACTGGCCTGCCTAAGGGGGCCTCCACAGAGACGAGCGAGGTATCCTCTGGGTCCTAAGATATAAAAGACTATGGCAGTTATGGAAGAGGGCGGAAGAGGAGAAACTTCTAGAGTATTGTGGTTCCTGGTCCAAAAAGATACAAGGGTGTGAATTTTTTCTAGCATCAAGGGAATGGAAGCTTTCCCCCCCCCTAAAAATGCGACAGTTTCTTTTGAGCCATATTGTCCACAAGATAGCTGATATCGAAGCTCTCCACAGGAAATAGCTGAACCAGTCCAAGGAGTTCGAAGGCAAGAAACAAAGAGGTGAGGAATAGACTGAGGAGTAACCCAGGTCCAGTTAAAAAGGTGAAGTACATGGGACCACAGAGTGAAGGACGTTTCACAATGAATAAATAAGAGGGCATTAGATTCTTCCTACTTCATGCACATCACAGATCTATTAGGTAGTGGGATTCCTCTCGTTTGTAGCTGGTCTTGACTGAACTCTTTCATGTAAAGTGACCCAATTAAAAAATTGGACCTTAGATGATATTGACAGTACCCATGCTTTAGCAGCAATGGAGAAAGAGGCAACAGAAGAGGAAAGAGAAGGATGGAGAACTTGGTAGAAAGAGAGCACTGAGAAGATCCCAGAGGCACTTTGGAACCAAAGAATTCTGTCCTACCCATCCAAGGGGATAAATAATTGGACAACAATGGAGGAAAGAGCCAGGAAATCATTAATTTCATCATCAGAGAGGAGTCTACAGAAGTTTGGGTTCCAAGCTCTCAGTGTTTCAAAAAGCGCTAGGCGGGGCACCTAGGCGACCGTGGGGGACCTAACCATAAATGAGGAGAATTTTGATATTCTAACCATAAATATTAAAATTTTGATATTCTATCCATAATCCATATTTGATATTTCCACGAATAAGGAGAATTTTGACAGTCCATAATCCATATTTTCATACATTGCTAAAGCCATACAATCATACACTGATAGTCTGATACACACAAAAGTTAGAAGAAACTAAAAATAAGAAAAAGAAAATATACAAAAATTCAGAAAATGTACAATCTAGGACACAATAGTCAACACTCAATAGTCAACACCAAGAGTCAAGCATCTTCAACTCTTCATTCTTCAATTATCATAATCATCATCAGAAAGAGTATGGTATGCCTCATCATATGTATCAGATTCGAGGCCACCATCATCAGAGTTATCTCCCTCTTCAACATAATGCTCGTCCTCCTCTGTTTCTTCTAATCTGCCTCTTCCTCTTTTTCTACCTTCCTCCTATTCTATGCAGATGAGGCTCTAGGAGTCTTGGCTGCTCTACCCTTTTTTATCTTTTTGTGCTTTCTTGAACTCAAATATTGTATAATCTCCTCCCTAGTAGCCTCAGGAAAATTTTTGCACGGGGCAACATCCCCCTTAATACCGGTAAGGTGTCTTTTGAACCGATAAATACCCCGAATTAGTATCCTTTCCACAATAATTACATTTAATAAGATTTTTGTCATTCGGATTCGGGTTATAACCACACTTCCAACCCGGATCACCAATTCTAGAAGAACCTGAAGAAGATATTTTCATAGAACAAACCTCATTTTCATCCTTTTTCAGTTCTCTTAAATTCAAAAATTATCTAATCTCATCCCGAATAGCTTCAGGAACCTTTTTACAAGAAGCAACATTCCCTTTAATACCGGCAAGGTATTTCTTGAATCAGTTAATACCCCCATTGGCATCTTTTTCACAAAAATTACACCTTATATAATTTTAGTTGTTTCGTTTCCGATTATGACCATAGTTCCAACCCGGATCACTTCTTCTAGCAGATCCAGAAATAGACATATTCAAATGACAAAGATTTTGTTCATGTTTGTATTTTACAGAACTCATATATTGCTTAATCTCCTCTCTGATAGCTTCATGAACATTTTTGAAAGGGCAACATCCCCCTTAATACTGGAAAGTTATTTCTCAAAGCGATTTATTCCCCCTTTTGTATCTTTTTCACAATAATTGCATCTTATGCAATTTTTGTCATTCAGGTTATATCCATATTTCAACCCGGATCTCCACTTCGACTATATCCTGAAGAAGACATCTCAAAATAAAACAACCAATCTAAAAAATAAAGTTTTGCACTTACTTTGATTGCTCGAACTCCAAACTTCCACCTCTGAGCTGTTTTTTGGTGCTAAAAAATTCAAAAACACCCTCTAATAGGATTAAAAAAACTCCAAAACTAAATCTACTATTGATGGGCGATGTTTGGATCCATTTTTCATAACTTTGAAAAACACTTTGATCCAATGAAAATCACAAAATCTAATTTTTTTTAGGTTTTTCTCTCTCTAAAATTGGTTCTTGTGGCTTTAGGTTTCAAATACCTAAAACCCACTCTCAAATGTTTTCTAAAAAAACCCAAAAGAACCCTAAAAAAAATCGTTTCCGCCCTTTGGCAAGGCGTAGGCCTTGGGCGGTCCGCCTAGGCGGGGGGGATGCGCCTAAGCCTATCCACCTAGGCGCGGGGCGGTCCATGTTTTGAAACATGCAAGCTCTAAAAGTCCCCAAGGAAGAGAAAATATCGGTTACTGTGGCGAAGGGATGAACTGCAATTCTGAAGAGGGACTGGAACTGATCCTTCAGGGGTTGCTCCCCTACCCAAGTGTCTATCCAAAAGAGGACTCTGTTGCCATTTCTGGGATGAAAACGCACCTTCTCTAAAAGGAAGTCTCGACAACTCAAGTTGGATCTCCAATAACCTGAAAGGTGGCCACTAGTGCAACAAGAAGGTAACTAGAAATGGTCATCGCTGCAATATTTATGGGAAACAACTTCTCTCCAAAGGGATGTTTCTTGGGTAGCAAGATGCCGCCACCATTTTCCAAGCAAAGCTAGGTTAGTGGATCTTAGGCTTCTGATACCGAGACCCCCTTGAGGCTTACGAGTGCATACTTTTGCCCATGAGAGAAGGTGGAATTTGCAGCCTACCTCCCCTGACCATAGAAAGCTTCTCATGAGCCTTTCTAAACAAGCTTGGACCGATGCAGGCATACGGAAGAGGGACATAAGAAAAAGGGGAGTGGTTGCTAGGGTGGCCTTAATAAGTGTTAATCTGCCTGCAGGAGAGAGGAATTTCCCTTTCCACCCAGCCACTCAACTATCAAACTTATAATCAGCGTTTCAAAAACTTATAACCAGTGCTTCAAATGAACCTAAAACCCACAATTTTGCCCCTTTAGTATTAAAAAAATGATCCAAAAATGCCCTCAACAAGCCGCATTTCGGCCCCAAGCGGCCGCTAAGGCGAGTTCAGGCAGACGCCCAGGGATATCCACAAGGCAGCAGCTTAGGCGTTGGGCGGTCCGCTTTTTGAAACACCACTTATAACTTTGATGGGGGAACCTTGGGCTTTCTAGGTTTCTTTTTTTTTTTGATAATTAGATTAGTAGCATCATTAGGGGCTATGATCATAAGGTCTTCAAGGTCTTTGCTTGACTGCCACCCAGTGATTCAATGGAGGCAAAGGCAAGACCTCTTGTTACCTTAAAGTATTTCATCAGCATTTCTTGGGCCGTTCAATCACCGAGTCACTCAATAAATGTCACCAGAAGGGCTGACGGGATAATGTTTAGTCTTGAAGATTAACATATACTCAATGAGATTATTGAGCTAAGTGATATGTTAGAACTTTTCATGTGTTCATGAGAAGGTAAATGAGGTTCAAAAATCCTTGGCTAAGGAGGGAATCACGTCCACTGGGAAAACCCTCATGGGCCTGACTCATGCCTACTCATTATTAGACTCATGCTTTTCAAGGTAACTATACAACCAATTGTATATGATAATTATAGAAAATAACACTAGTCAACAGCACATTGTTAAGTTTGCAAATGAAATTTCCAAAAACCAAAATATTGATATTAACGAAAAAACAAAAAAAAAAATTTGATAATATGCAGAGGCCCACAAGCGTTTGGCAGTTCACCATGGCTGAAACACAGGCATGGCTTGAGGAAGACAAAATTACAACTAGGAAAGTATGGGTCCCACTGATAGTAGAAGGAGATGAATCATATGTGATTCACTGAGTTAGTAATGAAGCAACGGTGAGTTGGGAGGTTAGCCACTTGTGAGTGAATTTAGGGAATTATGCGATTTTGGCTTTGCGCAAGTTAGGTTCCACCATGCGTCTCGCAGTGCTAATGAGGTGGAAGATGCCTTGGCTAAGATGGCATGGGGTGCAGCTCTATTCCATTTCCTTTTATTCCCCCCTTAAGTTGTATGGCCATCTTGACATCTACTACTTCTGTTTTTCATTATCTACAAAATCTGACATCATTTCAACATAATAAGGTTACGAAAGTGGGACAAAGGTTCATTTTTTTAAATGCACTAGCTATGAATCCTACAAGAAATTATGGGAATACCATCATCTAGGACGATAACCCATCTGATAGGCAAGCAGAAAAGAAATCAGAACAAACCATTCAAAATTTTTAATATTTTTATGAAACATACCAAACAACCAAAAAAACAAACACTTGAAAAAGTCATTGCCATTTTGTTTAAGCCTGAAAATAGGAAAAATTGGATCGTACTAAACTTATTGCACAACTGGTACCCTAAGGAGACAGGAACAGCTTTCTCATTCACATTCTAATCCCATTATAGACAGCAAAGAAAGCAATCCAAGTAGCTAATAGATGTGTCAAATAAACATACAAGGAGCAGGTGGATTTATTTCAGAATATATCGCATTAAGTAAACAAACTACCACAGCAAACCACCAAAGTAAATAAAATACTAATACAAGGAGCATCTCCAGTTGAAAGTGCCATATCCATGGCTGAAAGATTTTGCTTGAAAACCTCTGGACAAATTTTAAAATAATACAAAATGGATGGTGAGGGCTGTGCAACTGCGAACCTTAGCCTGCCAACTTCTTCCTTGTGAGATGATGCAGCAGCTAATGCAAACCTCCGCTTACCATCAAGTGCAGTCAACCTCTTTCAGAATATTTAGCAAGAAGTACAAGTCAGACATACTTTTCAGCAGCATGCAAACAATAACTGTAAACTCAGTAAAAACAAAAAACATGACTTCAATTCCATGAGTCGTCATCATCATCATCATCAGAGCCCTTTCCCACCTATTTGGGGTCGGCTACATGAATCCTGGTCTGCCCTCAGTGAGGACTTCATTTCCGTGAGTGATCATAGTAAAAAGAAAATGAGCATTGAGAATACCTCAAATGTGTGAATGAGCTCTTTATCATCATTCAAAGATTCTCTTGCTTCAGCAGCATCAACAGATATTGACATCATCCCTTCTACATCCTATAAAAAAGTGAGTGGGTGATGAACAGATCAACAACCCATAATAACTAGGGACAAAATCCGAACAGTGCCTGAACCACCTCCATAAATCATGCAGGGGACCCTCAAACATGGAATTTCAAAAAACTATTTCACGAATTTTTTATTTAAAAACACTTCTGTTTGGTATGCTAACCACCTGACTGAGGGAAAAGTAGTCTTTTAGGAAAAAGGACTGCTAGAGGTCCAGATCTGATTCCAACTTTCAGCAGCTACATTCATGATTTATGCACAAGGTTCCTTTTTTTCTTCAGATAAGTTAATTTAGGCATAATTTCCAAGCTTTGTTTTCACAGCAAAATATTGTTACTTCCACGGTCAACAATGAAAGTCTCCAAAAATACTGCATATCAGACCATCCATCATTACACCTATATAGTGCTCTTAATATCAACAATAAACAAAAATGCTTCTAGAGGGGTTTTTAATAGGAAGTGTCTGGAATAAAATATTCAAAAAAGTCAAGAAACCACCTTTAGGGTTGTGTTCAAATTGTTCCTCGCATTGCTGAGGAGCTTTATTTGATCATGGTTATCAATTAGAGTTTGACACTCTTGACACAACCTGCAGAAAAAAAACAAAAGCACTAAGGAAACAGCACACTGCAACAAAACAAGTTCATTTTGTGGAGACATGAGGGGAGAGGGTGATAGGAAGTCAATTACATTTGGGTAGCAACAGATCTAAAACCAGAACTGAGAATAATGCATAATATATGCAATAATACAAGACATGGAAACAAATCGGCACTATATGTGAATTTGAGCTTATAGCATACTTGTCAATGGACAAAAAATTTTCACGGAGCTGGTTTATTGTCTTCTGTGATAAGGACAATGCATCTATCCCAGCTTGCCCTTGCTCAACCTGAATGCATGGTATAACTAAGCGAGCATAAGCTAATATTTTAGGTCAGAAAGACTCAGAACGAAGTTTTTTGCAATTAATTCCTACAACAGATGTTTGAAAAGTTCCTTAAATATGTAATGAAGCAGATCCATGTAGGCTTACAAAGGGAAACCTAAGTATGATATAAGTTATGGGAAGAAGCAATACCTGATCTGCAACAATGGTGCTCAGTTGTGCATCATTTGCCTGAGAGAAATGATAAAGAACTTGATTTAGAATACATAGAGGATCTGAAAAAGATGCTCAGAATACACCTTACAGATATAGAAATTAATTTTACAAAATTTCCTTGAAATCACTAGTACGAGAATACACTATACATGGGGGAGGTTCAACATGCAGCGAAATGCCATGTAAATATCTAAACTGGAATTGGACAAATGCCACCGTACACTAACACATTGATAATATTGTGAACCCCTCATCACCCTTTAAGCCATATCCTATTATAATTCTCATTTCATTAATTCATTTATGTAGGAGTAAACACAAATATGCAACTGAAATTAGCCTAAAGAACATCATTTCATCCACAAAACAAATAATTGAATCGTTCAAAATTGGAAACAGAAAATTGTTCGTCACGATTTCCAATCTGAATGATTGAATATAGATATGGAAGCAATTCTAATAATCCATGTTCTCTCTGTGTTCTACTTCCAAAGTAGAATAGGACTTGTGCTTCAACATGAGTACATAATTACTCAGATGACATTCTCAGAGCAATCCATAATCTGGCAAGGGAAGGAAATTCCATACCTGCTGACGAAGAACATAATCTGCTTTTAGAGAAGCAATCGAAGACAAAAGTTCAGGAAGAGGCAATAACTTTGCCACTTCACGTACAGCAGCTTCTTTCGCTTCTATGCCTAGATCTTCCATCAGAATATCACCTGATTGCTGTATATTTCAGAGCATTAGCAATTTAATGCGATATATTTCGCATGCATAAGGAAAAAAACATTTTGATATAAGAAATATGCAATAAAAAAAAAAAATTAGATGAGCATGACACTCCAGTTTCATTAGTGACCATGGAATCCTTAAATTAAGCCAATAAACTTAGAATAATCTTCAATAGAAAATGAAAAGAATTGGCATTGAAGGTTTTGAGAAAATTCATGATAATTCAAATTTCTCAGAAATTTCATGACATATTCAGTGAACACCATGATATTCAAATTTCACCACCAATTGAATTTCACCACCAATTGAATTTCACCACCGATTGAGGCCTATCTATGGGACTGATTCAGATGAACAATCAAAACAAAGGAAATAAGCTACAGAAAATATTTGGTCTTATGCTATTCTATCTAATGGAAAAGTCATGTCTATCTAAGGAACAAGAGTATATGAAAACTTCAGCGAACCGAATTTCCTCCCCAACATTTTTAGATAAGGTATTGGTCAAGAAAAGGCAAAAAGATGATCAACAACAAACTGTTAGTTCATCATCATCACCATCATCATCATCATCAAACTGTTAGGTTATTAAACAAAAAGGTTTTCACCCATCTTTAAATAACAACAGCAGTAGAAGTTTTTCCATATTCTGACAGCAAACTACACCATTTTTTTCCATGATATTGCCTAGAGATAAAGTAAGGACTTCAGCTGACTTAACAATATAACTCCTTTTGATTGTATAGCTCAATATCATAGCCAATAAAACCCATCCATTAGGTCATAACTCAACATGGGAGATCTAATACGAAAAAAAACATTACATTAACAAGTAATTAATTACAAAATTTAAGATTTTGGGTTGTCCAGTTCCCATTAATTCTGGACACTGTAAGACTTAAATCATTTTCAAATGACAAACCTAGTACCCATGCGTTTCAGGAGGGGAAGAGAGAGAGAGGAAGAGTGGTTGTATAGAGAGAGAGAGAATGCGTGAGTGTGTGTGATCAAAACAACAGCCGGATGCTTAAACAACAAAATTAATATGTTTAATTTCACATAGAATGAATTCCAGATGACTTTACACGATCCATGAAGACATTATCGCAGAGACAAATGCATCAATCAATCAACGGAATGAAGAAAGAGACATAATAAATTTTCGAAATGGTATAGTGTTGCAGCATTACATTTTATCTACATTTATCGAATTTCAATTGATTGTCAGGAGAACAATAGCAAAAAATCAGCAGCATATGTTTCCCAGAAACAAGCTTCAAAATTAGAGATCTACTGATCAGAATGAATTTCTAAAAGGAAATACACAATAGCTTGAAATTTCACAGTATAATTCGGAAGACCATACCTGGAATTGGCACGAGCTTCTCATAAATCAGAGAGAGGGAAGACCATACCTGGAATTGGCGCGAGCTTCTCATAAATCAGGGAGAGAGAGAGAGAGAGAGAGAGAGAGAGAGAGTGTTTAAATGGCCCTTTCGATTTCACGTATTCCCTCTCTCGCTTCGAGTTTTTAAGGTCATGATATCCGATTTAAATCGCCGATTGGATGGAAATTGGTCAGCAGGAGGACTCAGGACTCACCAACTCATGAACGGAATGGGTCAGAGTTCTGACCGGGTTACCCCTAAAACTACCATTATACATTTTTACAAAGGGCACAGAATTTTTGTGGATTTTTTGGGGCCAGCCGCATATTGTAGAAATGAAGACTTGGCAAATAATATATTTTTTAAATACAATATATAATTCTTAACATGGAGATCAAGAATATGGAAAAAAAATATTGAAAACTAAGAATAATAATTGTATTAAAATAACATTTGGACCCTTAGTTACACTTGCTTTTAGATGGATTATCTATTTGCATCCATCTTTAAGATGGATGCTTTATACCTTTGGACCACATATTGTACCAATGCAGACCTGCATGAAACAATTTTCCTTTTATAAAATGGTTTGATAGGGTTAGAGTCATATTAAAATAAACAAAGCCTCACTTCGAAATTAATCATCTCGTCTTTGATTGTGGTTGTGAAAAGAAATTAAGATTTCAAGTTGTAAAAATAGTATATATTATAACACATTATCTCCATTTTGTAAATAAGTGTTTATGGATCCACAAGATTTGTTTCATTTTTTTAACTTCAAAATTGATAGTCAGTGTTGAAAATTGATTTTGGAGCTACCATGAAATTTTTCAATGCCCAGAGTATTTTCTAGATGAGAATTTAAGGTGACGCTTTACTTTGTTTTCATAAAGTCTCGGCATTATATATAAAAGTAGATCCTAGATTATTTCCTTTTTTCTAAAGTACTAAAAAAAAAAAATAGATCTCCTCTAAATCCACATCCCATAAGCCTATATTTTTTATTTTTTTATTTTAAACTATTTTATGGATCACCAATTCAGCCCGATCTAGACCTGATCCAGATTACCGATCCAACTATCCAACATGCATCTGTGGGTGAACAATCCGCCCTATCGATTCGGGTTTTAGAACACCGCTACGAATAATAACGTGAGGTTTGTAACTTTGTATAAGGTGCCCCACCTTATACTATACAAGTAAGGCCGATCTTTAAATTTTGCTGGAAGACATAGTTTTAGTGTCAAAATCCTAAAATAGCATGAAAATCTATATTCAACTGCACTTATGAAATTTAAAATTTCAAAATTGTTGGAGATCAAGTAACGCTATAAACACTTGAAAGTTACGAAAATTTGACGGTCCAGATACCTTGTTTCAAGATGCACTATTTTTAGGTTTTGAAATTCTTATATATATATATAGTCTATATCAGTGTTAAAAAAATGCCGAGTGGAATCGGACTCGCCCGGTTCGACTCAAGAATCGGCACTGGAGCGCCGGTTCCTGCAAATTACAAAGAATCGCCCCGTTCCAGAGAGAACAGGACGATTCTGTACATTGACTCGCCGATTCACTATACAGAATCGGCCAGTCCCGTGAAGAACACGGGCTGCACAGTGTTCTTCACGAGATTCTTCAAAATTTGTCATTTTTTTTTATCATTTTTCTTATTTTTTTTGTCATGTGATCGAATATTCAGGCTTTATGCAGCTTTTTTCAGCCTTTTCATGGATTAAATTGTGGAGAAATTTCGTGCTTTTGGATCATGAAAGTTGCGATTTTAGGGTTTCCACCTTTCCTTTTGTTTCTTGCCAAATAGGGCATGAATCTGTGAAAATAGGGCATGAATCTGTGAAAATAGGGCATGAATCTGTAAAAATAGGGCATGAATCTGTGAAAATAGGGCATGATCGTAAATGTGTTTATCGAAAAATTCTCTTACGATTTTGTGATAATCTTTGAGAAAAACAGAGTAATTTGGAGATTGAAGCCACGGGTTTTTTTTTTTTTTCCGCCATTTGATCAATTTCAGTCCATATTTTGAAAATAATGAGTTACATTTGTAGGGTTTTAAATCTTTATCGTGTCTTTTATCAGTTACCATATTCAATTTTATTTAATTTACTCAATTACAGCCTGATTTTTTAGATGAACACAGTGATGTTTGTGAAAAAAATTTCTGCTGTTTTTTTTTTTTTTTCTGCCTTTCGAGTTTTTGTTCATGATATATTACAAATAATGTGTTAGATTTCTAGGATTTTTAATCGTTATTGTCTTGTTTATAATCAGATGTATTCAATTTGATCTGATTTATTCAATTTGAGCTTCATTTTTTAGATTCAATGACTGTAGTTTGTGAAGAACTGCGTTTTTTTTTTTTTGCTCAATTTAATCGATTTGATTTGATTTATTGATGATAATGTGTTCATAATTTAGGGTTTTGATTCTTTATATTGTTATTTATCAAAAAATGTACTCAATTGGATGTAATTTATTCGCTTGGAGGTGGATTTTTTAGTTAAAATGGCTGATAAAAGGTGGCTTTGTGAAGAAATTTTTTTTTTTTTTTGTAATCCATGATCGAATTTTTTGTAATCCATGATCGAATTGTTTTTTTTTTTTGTAATCCATGATCCAATTGTTTTTTTTTCCTTTTTTTGTAATCCATGATCGAATTTTTTGGTTTTTTTTTTTTGTAATCCATGATCGAATTTTTTTAATTTTTTTTTTTTTGTAATCCATGATCGAATTTTTTGTTTTTGTTTTTTTTGTAATCCATGATCGAATTTTTTAAAAATTTGTTTGTTTTTTTTTTTTTTTGTTAATCCATGATCCAATTATTTGTAATCCACGATCGAATTATTTGTAATCCATGATCGAAGCTTTTTGTAATCCATAATCGAATTTTTTGTAATCCATAATCCATGATCGAATTTTTCGTAATCCATGATTGAATTTTTTAAAAATTTGTTGTACTTTTTTTTTTTTTTTTATCCATGATCGAATTTTTTGAAAAATGATGATTTTTTGAAAAGATGTGAAAATTGTGACAAGGTTTTGATTATCATGTTATATTTTAATTTTTATTGTTTGAGTTTGCTGTCACTTTTTTTTTTTTTTATCCATGATCGAATTTTTTGAAACCTGATGATTTTCCTAAAAGATGTGAAAATCGTGACCAGGTTTTGATTATCATGATTATCATGGGGTATTAAACCATATTTTTAATTTTTATTGTTAAAGTTTTTGTTGAAAATTTTGTATGTTGATAGATTATTTATGCAAAAAAATGCATGTTATTATATTTTTTATGCAAAACTGTATTTTTTTAATTTGTTGTTAATGCATTTTTTAGTTGAAATGACTGATGTTAGGTGGCTCTGTGAAGAATTGTTTTTATTTGTTTTTTTTTTTTAGTATTTTTCGAAGAGATGTGAAAATAGTGACCAGGTTTTGATTATCATGAGGTATTAAACCATATTTTTAATTTTTATTGTTAAAGTTTTTGTTGAAAAAATTGCATGTTGATAGAATATTTATGCAAAAAACATACATGTTATTATATTTCTAATGGAAAACTGTATTATATTTTTAATGTAGTTTTGCATTAAAAATGTATTTTCAATTTTTAAAATTTTGAACACAAAAAATACATGTTGTTAAATTGTATTATCATGAGGAATTAAAGTGCATATCATTGTAAAAAAATCGTGGCATATATGATAATTATATTATCCTGCATTTTTTCAATTTTATTATTAACTTTTTAATACAAAAAATGTATGTTCTTGATAATTGAGTTGTAGCCATGTTTGGAGCTTGCAGTTTGTATTATATTATCTAGTATGTTTGTAATTGATATGTACGAAATAGAAGTATTTTGCAATAACAAATAACAACAAATATAACTACATAAACTACCCCAACATATTATCACTACACATGGTGATTATTTTCCTTGTTGAACTGTCAGGTTAATTTTTAACTTTTTACATATTAAAACAGTTGAATCATGTCAATATCTGTAGAAGACCCTCCACGACAACATGGGGTCAGACTTGATCCCAACAAAAAAGATAAAATTATTTATAATTACTATAAAAAAGTGATAAGTAGTGGGGTACATAGGTTCAAGCAACACTTGGCAGGGGTTAGGAGAGATGTTTCTGCATGCAGTAGTGTCCTTAGTAATTTAAAAAAACAGATGGCGACATTTCTTAATGCTAACAAAGGTAAAAAAATTGCCAAATATAGGATGAATGAGGAGATAGCTAGTTTATATACGCCATCACGCAGGAATGATACAGAAGAGCAATATAATAATGACCTAGAAGAACAATATGATAATGACCTGGACATGGCCACAAGAATGAGTTTACATGAACAATATCAGAGGGAACGTGGGTTTAGAATGCCCGGTGGGTCTAGCTCAGACATGCATGGTGGGTCTAGCTCAGACATGTATGGCGGACCCAACTTAAACATGCATGGTGAGCCCAGGTCGAGCATGTATGGCGGCCCCAGCTCAAATATGTATAGAGGAGTTGGTAGCAGTATGTGTCAACAAGAATCAAACGTTGAAGAAATAGTTTCTAGCTTATCTAGGAGTGCCAATATTACAAGTCATAGTCGTATAGACCCATTTCTCTCAAAACCTAAGTCACAACAAATGACCCTAAAAGGCATGATTAAAGGTATAAGAAACATGTTGGAAAGATATGTTAGTAAATGGTTATACGATACAGGGATTCCCTTTGATGCAGTTAATAGTTCATACTTTTCACCTATGGTCAGTGCCAATCCAGAAAGCCGGGCCTGGAGTAAAACCCCTGACGACATATGAGCTCAGGGGACCAATATTAGATGAAGAGGTGGAGGAAGTTACAAAGTGGATTGAAGAATATAAACGGAGTTGGCCACGGACAGGCATTACTCTCATGAGTGATGATTGGTTGAATAAAGTTAACAAACAGGAGTTTTCAAACTTCTTGGCCTATTCCCCAAAAGGTATAGCCCTTTTGTCTAGCAAAGACGTATCAAGAACGAAGAAGGATGCAAACTTCTACGTACGACTATATGACCAGATAGTGGAGGAGGTAGAAGATAAGCATGTAGTCCAATTTATTACAAACAATGCGCATGCATGTGTTTCTGCGGGCAGCAAGTTGATGGATAAGATGAAGCATCTACTATGGACCCCGTGTGCTGCACACAGCATCAATCTTATGTTAGAGGAGATCGGTGAGATCAAAATTGTGAAGGAGACTCTAAAGGAAGCAAGGTTGGTGTCGAGATTTATATACAACCACTCTAAAATATTATTTCTGTTTAGAGAACATTCTTAAGCAAAAAAAGATAATCAGGCCTGTCATAACCCGCTTTGCGATCGATTACTTAGCTGTGGACTCCATTCGGGAATCTGAAAGTGCATGAAAGAGATAGTTTACCTGTGAAGAGTGGTTAAATGACCGCCTCTTGAAGTCCAGTACCGGTATAAAAGTGGACGGCATAGTCTCAAATAGGACGTTCTGTTTTCGATGTTTCAGTGTTGTAGAGGCCACTGCCCATTTGGTCACGGTGTTAAGAATAGTGGATGCTGACAAGAAAGCTACCATGGGCATCCTTTATGAATGTATTGAAAGAGCAAAATTAGCTATTGGGGAGAAGTGTAGTTTTGCTAGCAAAGTGATCGAGATCATAGAACGCAGGTGGAACACCAAATTTGGACATCCAATTCATTATGCTGGTAAATATATATTTATATCATTAGAATGTTTCATTTTAAATCATTTTTTTATGAAATTGTAAATGACATTTTTCTATCTATATATTTTATAGGTTACTACTTCAGCTCAAAAATTTTCAATTGACACTTGAACATCCCTACAAGATTATGGAAGGGGTCATATACATTATTGCAAGGTTGGAGAGAAGCCAGCGAAACCAAGTAGAAGCAATACAAGAGGTATTATTTAATGTTTGGGTAAGAACTTTATTAAGTTGTTATATTTGTAGGGAATAATGCACTAAAACGAAATATATTTGTTTTAGCTTGCTATGTATAAGGATGCTATAGGATCCGTCGAAACTAGACTTACCAAGAATTCTCGAACTAAGATGGATCCAGGTTATCCCCTAGCTAATATTTTGTTCATTCATATATTTAATCTTATGAATTGTTTTTGCCCTTACAATGCTTTTTGCATTTTAATACAGCGGAATGGTGGGAGATATATGGTACTAATGCACCTCACCTAAAGAGGATAGCAATCAAGGTGCTCTCCCAAACATGTTCTGCTACTGGCTGTGAGTGCAACTGGAGTACGTTCCAATGGTTGCACACTACTAAGAGAAATCGACTCGCTTCGGAGAAGCTTCATAAACCAGTCTACGTTCATTACAACTTAAACCTCCGAGAGCGACAAATAAGAAGGAAGCTTGAAGACTATGGACCGATAGACTTAGGCACAATATTTGTCACAGACACAACAGACCAATGTATAGTAGAAGAGGAGGAGTCAGTGTTGCACAAGATTGCATTCCTTGAGGCTATCGGTGAGGAAGATCTTGAAGAAGGTGATGAGCAGCTTGAAAGAGGAAGCAGTCAGTCAACGTATCCACAATTCATCGGAGATGTCGGTGATATTGCACCTAATGAGGGAGAGTAGAAAGGGGGTCTAAGGGAAAATGAGAGAGATGATGATTCCAAGGCCACCCTATCCCAGCCATATTATTCACATATCAAGTCCTAACAACAACATGGTAGGGATGAGCACGACAGTGTAGGTGAGCATGAAGGATGGACAAGCTTTGGGGATTTTGGATTGGGAACACAACCGAACACTAACACTCAGGGATTTGGATATAGTCAGACATCTACTAATATCGATGATTCGTTTTTAGAGCGAATCAATGAATTGCCAAACGAATTCAATCAATGGCACCAGCGTGACCAAGAAGAAGAACGACGTCGTCTGTCATTTTATTTTTAGATCATATGTTACTAATTGTATGCTTTATTGTAGTCCATGTATGTTGATATACGTATGCCATGATAATTCTATGTTTATCCTTTTGTGTGACATAAATTAAATGGTAAATAATAGTTCATGCAGGGAAAGAACATATCAATATTCGCATATTCATGCAAAGAAATGAAAATTCTTAATGGAGTACCCTTATTTTTATGGAATTCCTAAAAAACAATATTTATAATGAATTTTAATAATTTTTTCGAATTATTTTGAAGCTTTAATCTGACCGATTCACCCGATTCCCAATCCGGATCGGTTTTTGAGGTGCTCGATCTGGGTCACCGATCCGCTTTTTAAACCATTGGTCTATATGATTAATTGGAATATTTTCTAACTTTGGGACACTCTTTTGGATTTTTAAGATTCACTTTACATCTAATGTATAAACATTATATAAATTGTTTCCTAATAAGAAAAAGGGTGCGGCTCATATAGAGCCTATGCTCTAAATAATCAAATGAGGGCCTACCTTCAAATTGTGTAAAAAATGCGGTTTCAATACTAGAAATCTTTGTAATAGCCTTAAAATATATTTTCATCTTTATTTATAAAGTTTAAAGCTTAAAAAATAGTGTGAATGGACAGATCCATGAAAACTTGAAATCTTGAAAATTGAAGGTCCAAAAATGTTTTACAAAATATACTATTTTCAAAACTTGAAATCCATTTTTTCTCATCTCCATGCATCTTTATGTGAGATGATCAATTTGAGATATTTGAACATCCAAATAATCTCTTCTAGTGAAATTTTTGTGATAGACTCTAATTTGAATGTTTAAAGCCTCAGCTCTATATAAACTTTTCCCTAAGAAAAAATTATACTTCGGCACTTAAAAAGCACGATTACAAGATAATCATTGCCAAGCATGTTGTTGGACGGTATCATGTGTGCAGTCCAGAGACTTGTGCAATGATATGTTTAGTAGGACACCCTCTACCATATCATTGTTCAAGGGAAAAAGCGACGGTGATGGCCATATTCAAGTACCGAAATAGGCGTGTGTTTGATGGGGCCCGGCCCTCACGTCCAAATTGTACATGTGAACCTACAGCTAGTTTACCTACGTAGGAGATTTGTGTGACCTTAAACTTTTTGCTAATCTTTGGTTCATCCTAATAACAATTTTTAGAAGAAACAAAAAGTGCTTAAAGCTCCCCAAATCCAAATTCAGTCTTTATGTGAGGTAACTTTGAGCTCAAAATCAAATTGTTGTGGGTACTTTTGAGCTGCATCAATTTTCTCTTTCCTTTTGAGGTCTCAATTTAGTTTTCCTATACTTATTGTTTGACAAGCAGGATTTGAGAGTTTAAAGCGCTCAAGGACACACTTCCAAATGAACAATTTGGACCAACAAGGTGAGGACATGTTTTTACTTATTTAAATCCCAAAATTGTGTTTAGATGACAATAGAGGTTAGTGGTAAGACATGTCACACTTTTATTCATTGGAACGAGCTTGTGTTTTAAAACCTGGCATTGGAACGAGCTTGTGTTTTTAAACCTGGCATTGGAACGAGCTTGTGTTTTAAAACCCTGGATTGCCTACTGTCAATTTGGATGCAAATCGGTTAGGACCAAACTAGTTTTAGGATGGTATAGGTCCAAACCCAATTCCCCCTAACACCTATATTTGTTGATTATAAGGTGGATCTCAAATTTTAAATAGAAAAACCCAAGCAGGCCATCTGGTATGCCAGTGAGGTATAAGTGGACCTATCCGGTATGCTGATAGGGATTAAGTTGACTCATCTGGTACTATAAGTGAACCTATTCGGTATGTTGGTAGGGATTAAGTAGACTCATCCGGTGTGTCGGTGAGGTATGAGTGGATCTACCTAGTACGCTGATAGGGATTAAGTGGACCCATCCAGGACATTGGTGGGGTATATAGGTGACCTACTTGGGACGCTAGTAGGGTACTTGTGAAATCTTTTGAATTATGTTAAAATGTGTTCTTCTTCATATTGTTCAATATGTAATTCAAATCTTTGAAATTACGTTAAAACTGTGTATTTCTGTTGAAGAATTCGGAACATTTATCATTGTATGCCTTTCCTCATATTATTTCAATATGTATTTTTTTAGAAAATATCTACATTTGCCAACCATGATTATTTTTAAGGATTATGATGGTCACTTACTGAGTAGCCAAACTCATCAAACTATTGTGAATTCTTTTTAGAATAAATTGCAGCCTTATTGTTCGAAAGTAAACAAAAGTAGCTATGGAGAAGTTTGTAGTCACATTTAAGCTTACAAAAAGTTTGTAGTCATAGTTAAACTTACTGGTGTAATTTTTGTCTTATAAAAAATGTATATATATGGACCTTCATGTTAGTATAAGTTCTAAGTAGACTTTGTATATATTTGAAAATTTCTAAAAAGAAAATCAAACAGTCTTGTGCAATATATAGAAGAAATTTTAATTTTGTTAAAGATAAAATGTCACACCTCAAGAATGTTAGTATTATAAAACCTGGGGTGTGACATATCTAATTGAAACATGCCCTCAAATTAAGAGAGAGAGTAATCATCTTCTCCTTGCCATCCAACATGGCATATTTTTCTCTACTGGTTTCAGATGCCACAATCCTAAGAGGAACTTGTATTTGTGCATATATTTAAACCCCATTGGCCTCATTGACAGGGACAACTCGAGTGAAACCAGGCAGTCATTGCTGCCATTGAACCCTGGAAGCAATTCAACTGCTTATATTTGTTGTTTTATGCACAACAATTGCACCACCATTCTAACTAGGAGACTATTCCACAGTCATTTGAAATATGGTACATGGTAGTCCGAGGCGACATCCACCATCACCAAAAAATTAGACTAAATGCCATGGGGACCAACATGAGCGTTCACTCAAGTAAAGTTAATATCCAATTGTCCATCAGTGAGGGGAGATGTTGGATGTCGCTTGGAGAGTTGGAGTACCATATAGCATACTATAATCTGCATGGACAGTACAGATATTCCGATTACATCAAACAAACTGGTCTAGACCATCTAGAGGATTGTATGCATTATTTTAAGGGTAGTGATTTGCAAATGCATGAAAAAAAACTTTGCATGGATGGTTCAGATTTTAGAAGGTATTTGAGCTCCCAAAATATTTCAAGAATAACAGAGTAGATAAGTGAAATTCTTATGAGATACCTTCTATTTCAATCCCTTTCCCATAAATTTCACAAGCAACAAGCTTGTCTTCGGGTTTCTCAGAGACTAAAAAGTAGTCTATCCTCATCCTCTTCCCCTTGTATCTGCAAAATGATAGCAAATAGAAAATTTTAATCAATTCATCTAATTCATGGTTTATTGATTTGGGAAAACTCCTCTCTTTCTTCTTTTTCAGTGACTTGTCAGAGAGAAAACATTTGGATAGCTTTTGAGTCCTTCCTTGGAGAAACTGTGTTTCTTCCCACTACCACTAATTGGTGAGTTTCAAATGGGGGCTATGTTATGAACGATGTAGCCTAGTGGTCCAGAGCATGAAGCCTCTCACTGTCGGTTGCAGTCCATCCCATACTTCCCATATGAAAAACCAATTGCAAGTTTAAAAAAAATAAAATGAGCAATGAAAATAAAATTTGAACATTTTAAATCTCAAAAAACGAGTATATTGGCCTACTTGTCAACTGGGTTCCCCGACCAAGAGAAGCCCCCCTCTAGATCTTGTTCTTTGTGAAGAAACCTATAAGCATCCAGCAGTTTTCCCCTGTAAATGAATAATTGCCGTAAGCATGGTAATCACAACTACTATTTGTAAGTTGAACGCCCCCCCCCCCCCCGGCCCCACACACACACAAGCAACGGACACACGCGCAAAAATGTAAGTTCACCAACAAATAGGAAAACTATTCTTAAGGAGTAATATTTGTAGATACTAGCCAATATAATTAAGAAATAATATTTGTAGATACTATCCTTGAGGAGTAATATTCTTAAGGAGTAATATTTGTAGATACTAGCCAATAATTGCAAGGGCCCTTTGTCAATAAACAAATATTCCATTCATTTCTGGAAAGAAATGGAAAGACTATGACTCATCAACGATAGTTTCAACTTTACAAGGTCACGAATCTCCTAATAAAATGGGTTTGGCTAGCAAAGTGAGGCCGTTGGACCACTTGAACGGATCGATAAACCAATCTGATTTTTTTTATTTTTAAATGCATTTCACTTTTTCAAAAGATACATCATGCAGCAATGAGTATAATGTCAGGACACTGAATTTTCTAACCCCTAAGTAATTTTATAAGTACAAATCACCTACTCTGACAATATAGTAGAGAACCGCTGCCTTTCAGCAATGGTAAATCCAGGCTGTCCACAATCCTGCATAAGCCATGTGAGAGTTGTTTGTTATCAAACACATCAAATGGAAAAGCTTATGTAATACATGCTAGCATCTTAATAGAAAGGAAATACATACAAGAAGATGAACAAAATATTCACCAAGTTACATATTTCTTGTTGTGAAAGGATACCCATTACAAAAAGAATATCGAAGACCTTCATACTAATTCAAGGCAGCTTATATTGTTCATGAGTCTCTATATCTAGTTTGGTGCATAAAGTCATAAAAAATTAGACAAAACAAATAATTTGTATAGTATATGTTAGTGTTCGTCAAACCGACCGATCTAACTGCTAACTGCCCAGTTAGATCGGAACCGGCCACTGGCCGGTTCCGGTTTTGGGCCGTTTTGGTGACCAACCAGTATTTTAAACTTTAAATAAAATACTACTTCAAATTCATATCAGATATATTAGCCACTGGCCGGTTCTGATTTTGGGAGTTTTTGGTGATCAACCAATATTTTAAACTTTAAATAGAATACTACTTCAAATTTATAATAGATATATTAGAATAGAATACTACTTCAAATTCATAATAGATATATTAGAATAGAATACTACTTCAAATTCATAATAGATATATTAGAATGGTTTACTAGTTAGCTTTGACAATTAAGTTCTACCTCAATCACGGTTTGAATCTCGTTGTTTTATTTTTTTAAGACTTCATTTCTTTGGACTTCAAAAACATTTCGTTGGAGTTCAAAAAAATACTTCATTTCGTTGGACTTCAAAAAAATACCCGCCCACTAGAATTGAACTAGAAATCTCTTATAAAGAGGTCCTTTAATATTAGGTACACTAACCAATACACCATTTACTACTCGGCTCATAAAAAAGAGGGCCTATGTTATCTATAACGTAATTGTGTTTCATTTTCTTTAAAAATAAAAAGCAGTCAATCAAGTCAGTTTTTTTTAACACTGTTTTAATATTCTTTACATTATGGTAAAGATTAAAAGTTGTTTTGGTCATTAATACTCACTTTTATATTTTTCCATCTTTTTTAGCAAATTTTAAAATAGCCCTAGGCACAAATCGATTCGTTAAAATCATTTTTTTCATTAATTTTCAATTTCATTTGAGTGTGTTTTGTTTTAATCATTGTTTATATGCTTTTTGTATTTTAGTAGATTTTTTTTGTATCTTTTTTATTTTTTTCAACACTTTTTTAACCATCTGGGACTTGCCTGGTTAGAGTAGTTGAATCGGCTGGTTTACTGATTCAGTTGGTTAAACCGCTTTCAGACCCATATCCGATTAACCATTCTGGCTCGATTTTGCGAACACTGATCTTTACAATTGCTCATTGTCAATGTAATAACAAATAAACTTCATGTTGCATGAGAGTATGATGTGAGAATAGAACTCTCGCTTGTGCTACTTGTATGGAGACCAACCATGAGCTCGACAAAGTGGGGATGAGATAGCAATCAAGAAACTATAATAGAATAATGATGAAAATAAAATAAAGCAAACTATTGAAAGAGAAAAAACTATTTTTTATAATTCAAAAAAGTCTAACCTTCTGGGATAGAAAACATGAAATGCATTTGTATTAAATATTTTCGGGTACATATTTCACAAACATAAGCTTAAGAAGTGTGAAGTTGCAATAGGCATAAATATCATCGCCAAGGCAATCAACAATTTTCTCCTAAATTAATGATTTGACTTATCAAGTTTGGATTGACTGCTTCCCATGCCATAACACCCCATTTGAAACAAGAGTTATCATATAATCAACCCTTGAACATGCAAAACTATGCCCCAGAAATGAGAAAATAAAAGGGGCGAGGTCATTCTTTCATAAACTTCTACACACCATTCAAATAGAACTGAAAGCATCACTTTCGCTTTTGTTTGCATGATATACTAAAATGCTACAGTAGATACACCTCTCCTAAAGAAGAGGTTACACAATTACACGCAAGCAAAGTTAATATTAACCGTGTATAAGCTTGAGAAAGCATATGTGAATGAAGTTCCTAAGTAAAATAGTAGAAGTGGTTCTCTTAGTTGCTTGAGAGGAAATATGTGAATGAAGTAGACATTTCCTTTACTGCAAAATAATCAACTTTGCATTACCTTGTTCATATCAAATTATATATCATCCTAAAACCCTTCATTAGTCATCACAAGGTCATGAATGCAACAAAACTAAATTACCAAGAACACATGTGGTTGATGTGAAAGAAAAACATTTCTTAAGACTTCCTCTTTATTTGGCAATACATAACCATTGAGCTTGGCACTGCTGAAAAATTCTGGATGGCTCACATCGATATCTTGATGGCTACAAACATTAAACATCATCATCATGATTCATGGAAAGCATTGATAAAATTTTACGTTAGCTGCCTACCTAACACAACTCACCTACTTTACTTACGCTTGGGACAAGTTAAGAGAAAGTTTAAGGTCCTCACCTTTTTTAGACTAACTATCAATAACATCAATAATATATGATTCTATATGTACAAGAAAATGAGATTTTCGCCGATTATCTTTTCATGGCTGCAATAGCCCAATAAAGCAATCATTCGAATACGTTGCACATTAGACAACAAATGGGATTTCTAAGAACTCAACTACTGATGGGCGACTCTAAAAAGGAAATAAGAAGTTTAGTTTGCATTTCCAACAAAAGACTGAACAAAAAAAAAGGTAGATTAGCTTTCTTTGATTTTATGGAAAAAGTTCAAGGGCTTGAGCCCTCGACCTCTCTCACACAAATTGGGTATAAGATGAAATACTACCAGCTTAAAACTTCGAAACAGATCTTTGATCTCTCTAACACAAGCTTTGAGCATAGAATATAAACTATAAACAAGATTTTTAGATTTAAAAGCAAGATAAAAAATCATAGCCTAAGAGACTATTTGGTATTTGTAAGAAGATGGATCTTTGACTACTTTACCCATTTCCAGCACACCCCTCATCTCAAAATTATTCAACTCACAACTCCAACATGGAGCCTTTTCCGGAGATATTTTGAAATTTTTGGCACCTCCATTATCAGTTACCTCCTATTGGACCATGTGCATATGGCCTTACTTGGATTCTAGAACTTTGTGCATGAAGCATTTTGTGCAAAGAAGACTACAAAGACCGTCATTACCATGCATCAATGTAACAATCCTAAAATTTCAAAAAAAAAAAAAAAAAAAAAAGGAAGAAAATATGCTTATAAATAGGTGATGTTTTGTTTAAGTATGATGGTCCTTGGGGACCATCACTGTTTTCAAAAACTTTTGCTTTAGATTAATTTTTGCTTTGCCTTTAATTTTTTCCTTTGCCCGCTTTTGCCTCCTGCTGCTTA
>NW_006498062.1:2693766-2734197 GCF_000471905.2 Amborella trichopoda | reverse complement strand
GCTCATTTTGGAAAATATTGATATCTTTCAATCATGATTATTTTTAGGATTATGATGATCACTTACTGAGTAGCCAAACTCATCAAACTATGGTAAACATTTTTTTCAGGATAACTGCGGATTCATTTTGAGTGATAGTCAAGATCAACCTTGGAAGATACTGTTGTTGTACGAGCTTTCTTTATTTACTTTGTGAGACCTCGCCACTGTAAATTTGTCCTATCAATAGATGTATATATGTTTTGTCTGTCACATCTCAGGAATAACAGTACTGTAAATTCTTGGGGTGTGACAATCAACCTTTTCTCCATTCAAGGACAATACAAATACAAGGGTCACAAAATGATGATACATGCATTTGTTTTCGAACTATTTCACATAACATATCTCCCATGGACAAGTAGAGCTGGTTGGCACTAAGAGAATTGAAAGTTATTAGTCAGTGAAATCTCAGTGGCAGAGAAGCAATTCTAGTCGCAGAAGACAACTCTGTTGGCAATTTTGCACACCAATATTCCCAGAATAGAGTTCCATAGGCATAGATCAAGTTACACAACCAAATTAGATAGACACCTATGTAGAAAGTCATAAGAAAATGACTAGGCATGGGAAGTCCAGGAAAATACCTATATAAAGGAACCTAGTTATTGTACAACACATTAACCAAAAAAAAAAGAAAAATGTCAATGGAAAACTGGATAGTAAGAATTCTATGTCAAAATGCCAAATACAAGGACTACTACTAAAAATTTGTTAGTCAATCTATTTGAAAGCTCCAGAAGATCCTTTATCTTGCATCATTAACATAAGCTACTTGTATGAGGCCAGATGGTACCCACTGATTCATTTTAAAAGGGATCTTAGGGTGCAAATGTAACGACCTAAAATTTTCCTGGCTGAGTAGAGAACCTAGTGCCGACTGTGTAGGGACCAACACCGGTTGAGTTATCCAGTGCCGATTGGGTTGTGTGCAGCGCCGGCTGAGTGTGGGCAGCGCCGGCTGAGTGTGGGTAGCGCCGACTAAGTGTGGGCAGCATCAGCTAACTGTAGGCAGTGCCGACTGAGTGTGGGCAGTGACATCTGAGTATGGGCAGCGCCAACTAACTGCTAGCGCCAGCTGGGGTTGAATGCCAGCGTCAACTGGGTGAGTGCCAACGCTGGCTGGGTGAGTGTCAGTGCCAGCGCCGGCTGGGTTGAGTGCCAGCACTGGCTAGGTCTTTGACATGCATGAGTTGAAGGTGCCACTTGTTAGATGCATGTTGTTTGAGTGCCACTTGTCCAGATTTTGCAGTCTTTTGGTGCCACTTGGGCAGCCACTCCACCCTCAAGAGTACTTAAGCATTTTCTCTAACCCACGCCACTCATCCTTACTTCATTTCTCTCTTTAAGACACTAGGTTGGAAGAGGTGACTGTTGGAGGGCAGCCATTGTTGGGTGGGTGAGAGCTGTGAGAAGAGGAGCAGAGAAGGCACCATTATTATTCAGGTAAGTGGATCCATCACCATTGCATGGTAGTTGTAAGGATGCATGGGAATTTATGCAAGTGAAATAAGCAAAGAAAGTGTATTATGATGTAGAAAATCCTTATGCTTTTTTCTTTAAAATTTGGGGGTTTTGTTCTATAATGAAAGTGGATGCTAAGACTGAATGTATGATTATTAGATTATGTGAGAAATATATATTACATGTGTGCATTGTGAGTGGATGGTTGTTATCATGTTCCTCACCATGAATGAATGCCATGGAATGTGTTATTGAGATATGCTATATGCCACTGTGAAATTCCAAGAACAGGTGTGTCCTTGAAAGAGACTTTAAATGGCCAAATGGGGTCCGATTGACCTCAAATCACTGTCACTAAGAAGATATATGAGTCTAGTAAAATGTTTATTTTTTCCCTTTGTTGAAATTCTTCACCAAAATGAAGTTATATTTCAAAATGAGAATGTATCGTTATTGACTGTTTCCTGGATTTTCACTAGTACCACTGTGGTCACGGATTTTAACTACATAAACGAAGTTCATTTTTGGTCAAACCATAGCCATTTGAAAGATCTTTGAACGGGCTAAAACTTTCATGCAGAAGCTATTTTGAAATTCTTTTTGGATTGAAAGTAATACTTCATTTTATGAAGGTATGTCATTGTGGGCAGTGTTGGTAAAATTCAGAATTATCACCTTGATTGGCACGAGTCTTTGAACCACTAAAAAGAGTCCAAATGCTTTGAAATTTTCCTTGTTAGAAAGATATATGTCTTGTCTTAAACTTTAATTTTGAAACCGTCATAATTTGCCTCACAGTTTGAAAGTTATAGTGATATGAAGAAAGGTATGTTGCCGTCCACTGTACTCAGTAGGGTGCAGCTAGTTAACCCTCACCTCTTTGAACCTTTAAAAGGCCAAACGGGGTCCAATTACCTTCAAACCACTCCCATTTGAGGAATAGGTTTGTTTTGTACAAAAGTGGTTTTGGAACTATCTTCAAACTCCAAATGGTCCAAGGGTTACGACCTTAATGGCAAGCACATGTCATTGCCCTTAATAGCAGGAAATTGAGCGGTAAGGCTTAATTGAAATAATTTACTGTTACTATGATACTGTCAGTGTGATACTGTTAAAGTGTGATGTGCCACTACCAAATGTGATATTGATATTTATGTGATATGTGAATGGATACCTACTGTGTGAATGATGGTATCATGCTATTTATATGATATGTGAATGGATACCTACTGTGTGAATGATGATATCATGCTATTTATGTGATATGTGAATAGACTTGTGTGAATGATGGTGCTGGCAGCTGCCTGTTGAGAAGGGTACCTACTGTGTGAATGATGGTGCCGGCAGTTGTGATGCTTATGTGTTATGTGAATAGGCTCTACTGTGTGAATGATGGTGCTAGAAGCTGCGTGTTGGGAAGGGTACCTACCGTGTGAATGATGGTGCCGACAGTTGTGATCTTCTCCTTACACCCCATGATAGGACGTAACTCAGGATGTGAGTAGTTGGGAGGGTCGCGTCCCTCAGATCTATGTAGGCACTATGCATTGGGTCATCTAATAGTAGTGTAATGCTCTCTCACCAGAAAGGTATAAGGAGAGGGTTGTGTCTTGCAAGGCTACTGCCTATCAAAACCCTAAAGCGTGTAGGGGATTGCGTGCGTGAGTGAGGACATTATGAAGTGGATTTATCCACTTGTCATTGTCCACCGTCCTGAGTGAAGTCCCAAGTTCAGGATTAGCTTAGCCTGATCGATGTGGCTTCTACTTCAGGAGTGTAGACTTGTTTGCCTGTCTTATTAAGCTTTCTGCATGAATTTTTAATTGTATATGTGATCTGTGTCCTTATTTCTCTACTTTAAGTAAGGTCATTGTGACTTATGCATTATATATTGAACTGCCTTTACTATTACAGTGTTGAAAAGCATGTTGAGGGACTTCATTTGATACATGTGTATATATACGTATATATGTGCATTGCATATTGTTATCACTATCATGCTAGTTGGAATGCAATGATGTAGATCTACTTACTGGGCTTTTAACTCATTCCATCTTATTTTCATAACTTTAGAGTGAAGGTGGGTGGCCGTTTGGGGGTTTGAAGCCCAAGATTAAGAAGTTTTGAGAAGCCTTTTTTCAGAAGACCTTCACAATATATTTTGGTGGTTTCAGCAATATGATGTGTACTTCTTTTTGTGTATTTTGGGCCAGTAGCACCTTGAAGAAATTGTAAGGACTTTTGATAAGGAATGAAGGAAATGGTTGTACCTTTTGGATTGATATTTGTTGATGAATGAATTTATTCTAGTTTTCTTTCATGGTTTGCTCTCGATTTCGTGTTTTTATGCGTTGAGCCACTCCTACTTGAGTGACGTTCACGACCTCCGGTCGTGATCCCGCACTTTGTCGCCCTCCGGCAGGGGTCAGGGAGTGGGGTCGTGACAGTTATGGTATCAAAGCTGTCAAGATAGGATTCTTGGCCTAGGGAGTGTTGGGAGTATCTTTAGGTTCTTTGATAGGCTAGTAACTGGGTGTTTATGTTTTAGGTTGGAGATGCCAAGGACTCGTACCAACAACGCGAGTTCAAGTAATAGTAACATCGAGGCCTTACCGTCAGAGCTTTGGGCGCTGACCCAAGCAATGAGAGACGTTGTACCGGCCCCGTCTACCCCCGCCTCTGATATGAGTGACAATGATTTGACAAAAAGGTTTAAGAGGATGGCACCTCAAAACTTTGTAGAGCATGGGGGAGTAGAGAAGGCTGAAAGATGGAGATGGCAGGTAGAAAAGATTTTTGAGGTTCTAAATTGTACTGATGAGCAAAAAGTTAGGCTGGGTACTTTTATGCTCGAAGGAGAAGCTGAGCATTGGTGGAGCTCAGTAAAATAGTCGCGGGAAGGGTCAGAAGTTGTGATTACTTGGGAGAATTTTCTAGAATTCTTTTATGATAAATACTTCCCTGACTCAGTAAGGGAAAGGAAAGAGGTGGAACTCATAGAGCTGCAACAGGGGAATATGTCCATTGAGCAATATGCAACGAAGTTTGCTGAACTCTCTAGATATGCGCCACATATTATTAGTTTTGAGGCACGAAAGGCTAGTAAATTTGAGAGGGGCTTTCAACACGATATAAGGAGAAGGATTATTGCAGTTAGCCTTAAGACTTTTGCCTCGCTGGTGGACCTGACTCTAAAAATGGAGAGAGATGATGACAAATTTCGAGCAAAGAGAGACGAAAGGTTGGGTGTCTCTCAGTTTGGGAATTTTAAGAAGAAGGCACGACTCCCTTCAAGAGAGAGCTGAAGGGGAGAAACAATCAAGGTGGTGTCAGGATCCCGGGAATTGTTCAAAGTAATGTGAGGGGCAACCGAGGTCCAGCCTACCCTCACGGTGGTTTGGGAAATCATATGGTAGCCGAGTGCTTTAAAAAGATAACGACCTGCTTTTGATCAGGCAAACCAAGCCATTTAATAAAAGACTGCCCCGTCAAAGGATCAGATGACAGACCAAGGATTCAAGGGCGGGTGTTCGCTCTGACCGAGGAAAAGGCCAAGGCGTCAACCTATGTGATTTGAGGTACGCTTTCTGTGTGTGGAATTGAGGCAAAAGTTTTAATTGATCCTGGATCATCCCACTCATTTGTTGCACCACACTTTACATGTCACTTGAATGTTAAGCCTGTACAACTTGTTTGGACTCTGGTAGTATGTACGCCTATGGGAGAATCTATAGAAACTGATATAATGTATTAATAGTGTGGGATTGTGATTGAAGGGAATTTGTTTCCTATAGATTTGATACTTTTAGATATTCAAGAGTTTGATATTATTTTGGGTATGGATTGGTTGTCTACCCACTATGCTAAAGTGAATTGTTTCAATAAGATTGTAACTTTTAAATGCCCCGGTCAACCTAAACTGCATTTTAAGGGCATTGTGAATATTGCTCCTCTGCATATCATCTCAGCCATTGGGGCCTCTCTCTTGTTGGCCAAAAGATGTGTTGGATACTTGGCTTATGTAGTAGAAAAGCGGGGTGTTCAGTCTAAATTGGAAGAGATACCAGTGGTGAGAGAATATCCAGAGGTCTTCGCTGAATAGTTAACTTCTCTGCCCCTACTTAGAGAGATTGAATTGGAAGTAGAGGTGGCACATGGTACTACTCCTATTTTTAAAGCCCCATAAAGGATGGCTTCAGTTGAGTTAAAAGAGTTGAAGGAGCAATTACATGAATTATTGGATAAGGGGTTCATCCGATCCAGTGTGTCACCGTGGGGCGCACCGATTCTATTTGTGAAAAAGAAAGATGGGTCTTTGAGGTTATGCATTGATTATAGATAGTTGAATCATGTTACAGTAAAGAATAAATACTTGTTACCCAGAATTGATGATTTATTTGACCAACTGCAAGGGACCTAAGTATTTTAAAAAATTGACCTTCGGTCTAAGTATCACCAATTGCATGTTAAGGAAGAGGATATTTCCAAGATTGCGTTCAAGACTCGTTATGGCCACTACGAGTTCTTAGTCATGCCTTTTGGGTTAACAAACGCCTTGATTGTCTTTATGGATCTAATGAACTGAGTTTTTAGACCCTATCTGGATGACTTTGTGGTGGTCTTCATAGATGATATTTTGGTGTATTATAAGAATCAGACAGATCATGAGCAACATATAAGAGTGGTCCTCTAGACTATAAGGATGGAAAAATTGTATGCTAAGCTTAATAAGAGTGAGTTCTGGCTTTCAAGTGTGGCTTTCCTCGGGCACATTGTTTCCAAAGAAGGGGTTGCATTTGATCCTTGTAAGATTGAGGTTGTACTTAAGTGGGAAAGACCAACAAATTTATCAGAAGTTCACAGTTTCTTAGGTCTGGCTAGTTATTATAGACGTTTTGTAGAAGGGTTTTCAAAGATAGCACTTCCCTTAACCCGCCTAATCCAAAAAGAAGTCAAGTTTATGTGGTCTGATAACTACGAGAGAAGTTTTCAAGAATTGAAGAAAAGATTAACTACAGCCCCAATATTAACCTTGCCTGAGGGAAATGAAGATTTTGTAGTCTATACTGATGCCTCCCATAAAGGGCTTAGATGTGTTAATGCAAAGGGGAAAGGTTATAACGACAGTTAAAGTCATATGAGCAGAACTATCCCACTCATGATTTGGAATTGGCAGCTGTAGTTTTTGCCCTAAACATTTGGAGACATTATTTGTATGGAACTCAATTTAAGGTGTTCACCAACCATAAGAGCCTCAAGTACTTGTTTTATGAGAAAGAATTGAACATGAGACAAAGAAGATGGATGGACTTGCTCAATGATTATGATTGTACCATCAATTATCACTCGAGTAAGACCAATATTGTGGCATATACCTTGAGTAAAAAGCCCGTGGTGCCAATGGCTCACATGATGGTCCGAGAGATGAAGCTATTAGAAGATGTAGTAGAATGACACCCAACTCTGCCCTTTGATGATATGAATGGAATAATTTCATGTATGAGAATAAAGCCCCATCTCTTTCAGCAAAGCTGAGAAGCATAAAAGGAGGATCCTCGATTCATGAAATTTTTTGAGGAAATGAAGTCGAAAGGTAAGGAGGATTTTGCTCTAGGTAGTGATGATACGTTAAGGTTTAAAGGTCGAGTTTGTGTCCCTGACGATGAGAAAATAAAAAGGGCTATTTTAGAAAAGGCAAATCATTCCCGTTACACAATGCATCCAGGGAGCACAAAAATGTATCGGGATCTAAAAAGAGTCTTTTGGTGGAATAATATGAAGAAAGAAGTAGCACAATTTGTTTCCAAGTGCTTGACCTGTCAGCATGTGAAGGCTGAACATTAGAAACCTGTAGGGCAGTTACAACCCTTACCTATGCCAGAATGGAAGTAGGAGCACCTAACGATGGATTTCATGACTGGTCAGCCTAGATCAAGTTTGGGGCACGGTGGTATTTGGGTCATTGTGGACCGACTCACTAAAGACGCTCATTTCTTGTTGGTTCGTACTACTTAAACCATGGATAAGTTGGTCCAACTATACATCAAGGAGATAGTAACACTGCATGGGGTGCCTATTAGTATTGTGTTCGACAGAGACTCCAGATTTACTTCAAGGTTTTGAAACAGCATGCAGTCTACCATGGGGACCAAACTCACTTTTAGTACTGCTTTCCATCCTCAGACTGATGGACAATCGGAAGGGACCATTCAGACCTTAGAAGATATGTTGAGGGCCTCTATTATAGATTTCAAGGGAAACTGAGATAATCATCTGCCTCTGATAGAATTTGCTTATAACAACAGCTACTAGACCAGTATTCATATGACACCGTTCGAGGCATTGTATGGGAGGAAGTACAGATCATCCATATTTTGGGATGAAGTCGGTGAGAGAAGACTGTTTGGGCCAGAGATTGTTCAAATGACCTCAAAAAAGATCACTTTGATTGGGGAAAGACTTTGAATAGCTCAAAGTCTGCAGAAGAATTATGCCGACAATCAGAGGAGGGAACTTGAATTTATAGTGGGTGATCGGGTCTTTTTGAAGATATCACCAGCTAAGGGCATAATGAGATTTAACAAGAAGGGGAAACCAAGGCTACGATTCATTGGACTCTTTGAGATTTTAGAGAGGATTGGAGTCGTGGCATATCGATTAGCCCTACCACCCAAGTTGGCAAACATCTATAATGTGTTTCATGTGTCGTTATCGAAAATGTATCAGCTCGATCCGACCCATGTTTTGAAGTATGAGCCAATCCCGATCAGAGAGGATTTAACTTATATAGAACATCCTATTGAAATACTAGATCGAAGAATTCAGATATTACACAACAAAGAAATTCCTCTAGTCCAGGTGTTATGGCAGTATCATTCTAAGGAAGAATCAACGTGGGAGCGAGAAGATGAAATCCAGGCCTTGTACCCCCATTTGTTCGATTAACGATTTCGAGGACAAAATATTTTTTTAGGGGGGATGATGTGATGACTTAAACTTTTCTTGGCTGAGTAGAGAACCCAGCAGTGGTTGTGTAGAGACTAGCGCCGGCTGGGTTGTGTGTAGTGCCAGCTGAGTGTGGGCAGCGCCGGTTGAGTGTGGGCAGCACCGGCTGGGTTAAGTGCCAGTGTCGGATGGGTTGAGTACTAGCGCCCCCTGGGTGAGTGCCAGCACCGACTGGGTGAGTGCCAGCACCGGCTGGGTTGAGCGCCAGCGCCAGCTGGGTTTTGTGCCAGCGCCAGCTGGGTTTTTGATATGCATGAGTTGAAGGTGCCACTTATTAGATGCATGATGTTTGAGTGCCACTTGTCCAGATTTTGCAGTCTTTTGCGCCACATGGGAAGCCACCCCACCCTCAAGAGTACTTAAGCCTCTTATCTAACCCACGCCACTCATCCTTACTTCATTTCTCTCTCTAAAACACAAGGTTGGAAGAGGTGACTGTTGGAGGGCAGCCATTGTTAGGTAGGTGAGAGTTGTCGCAAGAGGACTGGAGTAGGCATCATTGTTTTTCAAGTAAGTGGATCCATCACCATTGCATGGTAGTCGTATGGATGCATGGGAATTTATGCAAGTGAAATAAGCAAGGAAAGTGTACTATGATGTAGAAAATCCTTATGCTTTTTTCATTAAAATATGGGGGATTTGTTCTATAATGAAAGTGGACGCTAAGAATGAATGTATGATTCTTAGATTATGTGAGAAATGCATGTTATGTGTGTGCATTCTGAGTGAATGGTTGTTATCATGTTCTTCACCATGAATGAATGCCATGGAACATGTGTGTGCATTATGAGTGTGCGTTCTGATTGAATGGTTGTTATCATGTTATTGAGATATGCTATATGCCACTGTGAAATTCCAGGAACATGTGTGTTCATGAAAGAGACTTTCAAACAGCCAAATGGGGTCCGATTGACCTCAAATTATTGCCATTAGGAAGATATACGAGTCTAGTAAAATATTTATTTTTCTATCTACTGAAATTCTTCACCAAAATGAAGTTATATTTCAAAATGAGAAGATATGTCATTATTGAATTTTTTCCTGGATTTTCACTAGTACCACTGTGGTCACGGATTTTGACTAACCAAACGAAGTTCACTTTCGGCCAAACGATAGCCATTTGAAAGACCTTTGAACGGGCTAAAACGTGCATGTAGAAACTATTTTGAAATTATTTTTAGAATGAATGTTATACTTCATTTTATGAAGGTATGTTAATGTAGGTAGTGTTGATAAAATTCAGAACAATCAGCTTGTTTGGCACAAGTCTTTGAACCACTAAACGGAGTCCAAATGCTTTGAAATTTGCTTTGTTAGAAATGTATATGTCTTGGCTTAAACTTTTATTTTGAAACCATCACAATGCCTCACGATTTGAAAGTTATAGTGATATGAAGCAGGGTACGTCGCTGTCCACTATACACAGCTGGGTGCAGCTAGTTAACCCTCACCTCTTTGAACCTTGAAGAGGTCAAACAGAGTCTAATTGGCTTCAAACCACTCCCATTTAAGGGATAGGTATGTTTTGTACAAAATTGGTTTTGAAACCATCTTCAAACTTCAAATGGTCCAAAGGTTACGACCCTAATGGTAAGCGCATGTCATTGCACTTAATGGCAGGAAATTGAACGGTAAGGCTTAACTGAAATAATGTTACTATTACTACGATTCTGTCATTGTGATACTGCTAAAGTGTGATGTGCCACTGCCAAAATGTGATATTGCTATTATGTGATATGTGAATGGATACATATTGTGTGAATGATGGTATCATGCTATTTATGTGATATGTGAATGGATACCTACTGTGTGAATGATGGTATCTTGCTATTTATGTGATATGTGAATATGCACCTACTGTGTGAATGATGGTGCTGGCAGTTACCTGTTGGTAAGGGTACCTACTATATGAATGATGGTACCGGTAGCTGCGATGCTTATGTGTTATGTGAATAGGCAATGATGGTGCTGGCAGCTGTCTGTTGGGAAGGGTACCTACTGTGTGAATGATGGTGTCAGCAACTGCGATCTTCCCCTGACTCCCCATGATAGGACGAGACTCAGGATGTGAGTAGTTGGGAGGGTTGCCCCCCCAAATCTATGTAGGCACTACGCATTGGGTCACTTAATGGTAGTGTAACGCTCTCTCGCTAAAAGGGCATTAGGAGAGGGTTGTGTCTTGCAAGGCCACTGCCTATCAAAACCCCAAAGCGCGCAAGGGATTGTGTGCATGAGTGATGACATTAGGAAGTGGATTTACCCACTTGTCATTGTCCACCTCTCGGAGTGAGGGTAGAAGTCCCAAGTTCAGGATTGGCTAGATTGACCGATGTGGCTTCTACTTCAAGAATAATTAGATTTGTTTGCCTATCTTATTTAAGCTTTCAGCATGAAATTTTAACTGTATCTATGATTTGTGTCCTTATTTCTCTGCTTTAAGTAAAGTGATTGTGACTTATGCATTATATATTGAATTGGCTTTATCACATTACTGTTAGAGTGTTGAAAAGCATGTTGAGGGACTTCATTTGATACATGTGTATATATACGTATATATGTGCATTGCATATTGTTATCACTATCATGCTAGATGGAATGCAATGATGTAGATCTGCTTACTGGGCTTTTAACTCATTCCATCTTATTTTCATAATTGTAGAGTGAAGGCGGGTGGTAGTTTGGGGGTTTGAAGCCCGGGATTACGAAGTTTTGAGAAGCCTTTTTTCGAAGACCTTCACAATATGTTTTCGTGGTTTAGAGCAATATGATGTCTACTTCTTTTTGGGTTTTTTGGGCTAGTAGTGCCTCGAAGAAATTGTAAGGACTTTTGATAATGAATGAAGGAAATGGTTGTAGCTTTTGGATTGATATTTGCTGATGAATAGATTTATACTAGTTTTCTTTCGTGGTTTGCTCTCAATTATGTGTTTTATGTGTTGAGCCACTCCCACCTGAGTGACATTCGCGACCTCCGGTCGTGATCCCACGCTATGTCGCCCTTTGGCAGGGGTCAGGGAGCGTGGTCGTGACCACAAGAGATATATTCCATCTTAAACCACTAAATAAAGAAATAGGAACAATTTGGCAAAATGGATCTTGAGAAGAGAGAAAAATAAAAGCTATATATTTATTTTTTAATAATATAAATGAAGTATTTCAAAATGGTCACGGCTACCTCACATTTGGATACTTAGCCAAATAAATAAAAATAAACTACCTCACATTTTGATCCCTACACCAAATCAATGGCTTGTCTGAAGAATGACAAACAAACTCCAGCTTTCTTTTATCCCATTTACGTCTGCGTTTGAAAGAGGAATCATCGTCTTTCCAGCCATTAGGAACATATGCATTCAGAAAGCAAAAATAGTCAAACTTAGCCAATATAACTTGGCCATCTGATTCATTCTTTGAATCACAAACTTTCTAATATCATCATCACAGTTCAGATGATGATGCAAAATCAAATATCAAATCGCAATTACAGGATCACAATTGAAAGATAAATGTATTGAAGCGATGGTTCTTATATAACATGAAATAAACTAACTACTATAAAATAGAAGAAACCAGAGAAGCAGGAAAACATCTAATAGCCAACTCTAATGCAGGCCTTCACAACAAATATATCGAAAGTCATTGATGTTGATATAGGGAAGTTTGAAAGAGGAAGCTAGATTTTATTGAATATATCGTGAGAGGAATGAAGAAGCACAAAGGAGGGTAATTCCTTAGGGTTTGTTATTGCGTTGATCAACAATCAAGAGGTTATTATTTTGGCGTTTGTAAATACTTCGGTATTTTGTGCTTCGGATCTTCAATAAAATCTGACTATACAACAGTAACCATGCCTAATTGAACAACTGTATTAGAGGACATATGCAATAGAGATAGAAAAGTGAATAACAGAATAGAAGCATAAAAATCAGATGAGAAAGATGTAAGTAATTGATTATATGAAGTGCAAAAATGAGCAGGATGCAATCTAAAAGCAATTGGGCAAATGTCCCATTATTTTGGAAGGTGCACAAGAAGTTAACATGTGTCCAAGGAGAAATGGAAAAGTCTATATTCATGTGCATGGATTCATGCTAGGCAGATCACATTGGCAATCCAATGAAAATATAAGGTTCAAGTTAATTTGTTGAACAAAAATTTTAAAAATTTAAAAAATAAAATAAATCTTTGGACAGGTTGAGCAGGTGATTTTGATCAGTTATTCCAATTTCTTGGGTTTTATTGATTCAACAATAAAGCATTGTAGATAGGGACATTGTTGTCCAAATAATTGGCCACCTAATGATGATGAAGTTCTAAAAAATAATGGTTTTTAAGGCTCATAGGCAAATGGAGCTGCACGTCCCAACCACCTGAGCATCGCAGATTTGGTAATGACATGTTCCCCTCCCTCCATGTCTCCCTCTATCTTACTTTTAGACGATCATATATGCATAAATCAAATTCTTATTTGATTATTCTTATCAATGGTCATATTTACCTGAATGTTCATGAGAAAAGGACACCTTCTTTGGTTGAAATAGGTTTTTTTTATAAATAAAGTAGTTCCACCATACTTGGTATTAGCAAGAGACAACCACACACGATAATTTCTAAAAGGAGGACTTGAGATAGCACGAATCAACACCTACATCAATTCTTGCAACCGCTATACTGGTGAGAATCAATCTTCCATGAGATTATTCTTGTAGAAAGAAACAAATTGGTCCCCAAACATATTCCAAAACTAATAGAAAGTCAATGAGATCTATAAGTAAAGTTTAGAAAACAAGTTAATAATACAATTCACTTGAATAAGCCAGGATATCACAAAAACTTGAAAGAAAAATTGATGGAACATACAAAAAGGAAAACATAGAAAAGGCAGAGATGAAATTACTAAAGAAAATGTAAAATGCATAACATTAGGCAAAGATTCTTTACATAAGTAAGACGTATATGAAACAAAGCTAGTTTCTATTGGGGATCACATCATGCTATTAGGATTTCCTCCATTCGTGTGTTATGATCAATTAAAGTAAATCGGGCTTTTGATTGCCATTTCATTCTAAAGAGACTAGCAAAGATTCTTTAAATAAGTAAGACATATATAAAACATAGCTATTTTCTATTAGGGATCACATCATGCTATCAGAATTTCCTCCCGTCATGATCAAATAAAGTACATTGGGTTTTTGATTGTCATTTCATTTTAAAGAGACGAACTAGCAGTGTTCCTCTTTCCTCACACTTATCAAATTGCCAACATGTTTACCCATGGTATTACTCAGATAGAACATGATCATCTAGTGAGAAAATTATTAATAATTACCACTTCCACGTCAGTTTGAGGGAAGGTGTTGAAAATACATGATGTACTGTTATACATATCAATTTTCAGTATTTCTCTGATTTTATGTTGTATTTATATCTTATTGTCTGTCGGAGCTATTTTGTTTATGGCTTTGATCCGTAGTATACTCTAAGGGATTAATCCTTTGTTCTTAATCATCATCATCATTATTATCATCATCAAAATTTCAACTATTTGGGGCGAGCTACATGAATCATATTCCACCATTCCGCTTTGTCAATGGCTATATCCTCAATTAGATTATAATTCCCCACAACTTTTCTCGCTACTTTCAAGCATGTCCTATTAGTCCTTCCCCTAGCCCCTTTTAGAGCCTTCCACTTGAATCAAGTCACCCATCCTTAATAGCGTTGTTCTAGGTCGAAGTCCTTTATTCTTAATATAATAATAAATACACACCAGAGCATAATAAGTAGTTGTCCTCCTGCCAAATAGTAGCTGACTACATTCTAATATATAGCTGACGCAATGTAGCTTCTTAATCATAGCTCAATTAACAAAACTGACATTTCCCTTTTATCTAATACGAAGTTAACTTCTCAAATATGCACCAAACTGCTGTGTTGGATCAAGAATATGGAGCAAACACACATGATGAGAAACTTCTAAATATTTTTATCAGTGAAAATATGCATATTAATATCACATTAATGCACTAAATATAATACTGTGAGGCAGGGACTACAACCTATGCTATCATGTAGATTGTCTATAACTTTTATTTTTTTGAAAGTGGAAGATTTTCTATAAGTGAGCATGCAATCTTAAACCCAATGCCTCAGTACAAAATGTTATTTGAGGGAATCTTGAATCCAATGCCTCAGTACAAAAATGTTATTCATGGAGGGATACTGAAGTGATCTGTCACCTGAGGGGATTTCTTAAAGCGTGAGGTAAAGAGTTTACTGAGCTTTTAAAACTGGGGGAGTTTTATTTCTAGGCTTTCTTTCTTATGATTAGCTCATTTGGCACAGTGAGGTCATAAAATATTTCTTGATGAGAAGTAGAGGAAACAGAGGACTCATTATTGTTTATTTTCCAAGCATTTATGGTCACCATTACCTCTTGAGCTTGGGTCAACAAAAATTTCAAGGGTGATACCATAGTTGTTATATGTGGACCATAGCTTCACACCACAGAGAGCAGACTCCATGCTTTTTGGTTCTCTTTCCATAGGGGTTCTCAAGGACAACTTCAAGGGCAGTCCTTTGAGTGTAATAAAATAAATAGGCCAATAGTTTATGGACGACCATACATTTAGTGGAGGGATTGTTTGGGACGCCTTAGGTGAGGTCTGTATCACTTTCTCAGGCCTTTCCGGTCAAGGAGAGGTGATGAAAATTGTGGTTAAAGCCTCACTATGAGTGCTAAGGGGGCATCTGAGTCATCCATAAATCATTTGGCAGTCGAGGGTGATTCCTTGAATGTCATCAGACGAGATTTCGACGAATGCCCTTCTATAGAGAAGAATGTTAATACTTTCAAAGAAGCTCGAAATATATGCTACTTGAGATTAGTATTATATTTACATGTTTGGAGGGAGTCCAATGAGTTGCTTTACTCTCTAGAACACTACTAACTTGGGTGCAAATTATGTTACGTGGATTCTTGTAGTTGAGTGTCTTGCCTGTGTTGGACACATATCTACACTCGCACTGACAACAATTCTTCTTGGTTCTTTTTGTTTACTGTAATTCACCACATCATTCTGGAGACTTGATCTTCTTGTTTGTTTCAATAAATATACATGAACTTCGAATATATTTGTGGAACTGTGAAAGTATCCTAGGATTCAGCCAGGTAATGTCTGATTATTTATTGTTACTCATCATGAAACGCGATATTGTTGGCTTTGGTTGTCTCCATCATATAGCCATGTTGTCAAATCCTCTTTTTCATGGTAGTATGGATCTCACACCCTAGACTTATGTGTGACACTGATACAAGTACCATATCCATGCAATATAGAGCGGTAGCCAACATTCCATTTGTTCAGCCTCTTCCCACCTTTGACCCATTTATCTTCTCTTTACTCCCTCCCTCCCTCCCATTTGACCGCACTTATGGGTGCAGCACAATATCCTCGTCTCTCAAATTTTTTACAAATTTCATCTACACACAAAACCCTCCCTCCCTCCCTTACCATCAACATGCAAACTCTCCCTCCCTCCCTCTCCACGTGTCTACATTTGACTGCACTTTTGGGTGCAACTTAATATACTTGTCTCTTGACCTTTTCACTTTAAAAAGAAGAGATCTTTTATAAATTTTGGAACAATAGAAAAGTTTCATACAAATACCATCCACATGCAAAATTATTTACTTTATCATTGTGAGACCTAGACTTGCCAGTAATTAGAAGTCCTAATTAAAAGTTGTCTAAACCATAGTTAAGTGAACCTTGTGGGTAGGGTGACGATCCCACTTTGAAAACCGTGGATTATTCCTTGTTTTTCAGCTTCGTAAATTGGATTATTGCATCAAATGGCTTGCATTCAATTACACATAGTTGAGAATGGTGTCTTTGAAAAGCCATGTGATGCACCTCTCCCAATTTATTGCATCAGACAGAGCTGGAACTTTCTCAAACTAATTTCTAGAATGCCTGCCACGAGGCTTAGTCAAACTCTAGCATCTGTGTCTTGTAAGAGGTAAATCTCCTTTTGTAACTAATCTTTAAAGTTTGGTAAAAGTCTTTGCTGCCATCATCGTCATCATTTAATTGGATAATGAATGGTTGAGTAAAAGTTTATGCTGCCAAAATGATGCAGCAGACAGATTGCTGAATAAACCATAATCCTCCAAGGGGACAATCTTTGTTCTATATTTCATCCACATAAATGTGCCTATGGGCCTATCCATTCTTATCTATTCACAAAATGATGATCAAAAGCCTCAAACACTGAATCACTGGGTGTGATCAATTCTGCCCGATTGAAGACCTTGAAATTACATTGAATGTATTGTTTGGATTAGCCTGAATACGTGAGTTTACAGGTTTGAGAGGATAATTATTTTCTGGTATTGAGATCTACTTCTTTTTCGACTGTTTGGTTCAATAAAAAGACTCTGATGGCCTTGTTGATCATCATCATCATAGCCTTTTCTCAACTAATTGGAGTCGACTACATAAATCCTGTTCCGCCATTCTGCTCCATTAAGGGTTATACCCTCAGTGATGGTTTCTTAAGTTTGAAAATAAAGATCCGATGACTTCAAGTTATTAGCTGCTGTAGGACACTTCCATACCATGCTTGAATAAATTTGGATGCATAATGCATTTCAAACTTTCACAATAAAAAAAAGGCATTTGGAACCAGTCAAAACCAGATGGGGAATGTTATTTACTTGCTCACCCTTTCTGTTGCAAGCTCACCTCTGTGGGAGTGTACACGCACGAGGGTTGTGTTTGTGTTTGGGCACATCCATTCATGGGTTTTTATGTGCGTGATTGTCTCCCATTTGTGTTGTGTACTTCTTCTTTTTATTGAAGTATGAAACTATATTGATGTGTCTCTTGCTTGCAACTGTATCTATACATTGGCATTCTTACCCCTCTCTGTCTCTCTCTCGCGTGCGCACAAACACACATAGCAGTGATACAAGTTGCTGACTTGGGCTCGGACTCTCGAGTCACTCATACCTGATAGGGTGTTAGTTCTGGATGACTAACCCTAAAAATCGATCGAGTCTGATCCAAGCCAGTGGTAGTTTATGTATTTGTTATTTGAGACTAAGCCATGCAGCCTGACCTGACGAAGTCTTCTTTTGACTAGGGCTCGGGACCCTGGCAATTCGATACCCAAGCCCAGGCTTTTAAATATTGGCAAGGTCTGGATTTTGTAGGATATGGAAGTCGTAAGGGAAACTAGAACTAAGATAAGTGCAAATATGTGTGTTTTGATTTAATTGATATTATTGGGTTTGTTTCCTTCATTGCTATAGACCGAGTAGAGATGGTTGGAGAATAGCCTTTGCGTTGGAGACCGAAGGGGCTCCTGACAGTGATGGAAATGAAAGGCTTGATGTGTGGGATGACACACCAGGACAGCTAGGTAGGACCCGATTAGGTTGGATAATTATTGGGGGTAGTAGGCAACTTTTGGAAAAGCTAAATGGGGCAAGGAGGAACTTTCCAATGAAAGTACTTCTATTGCTTTTAGGTTTCTTCACTGCCACTGCGAATGCAACAATATTAGGGCAAACAGGAGATTGGGACGTCTTGGTTGGTGGTGTTGTGGTGGCTGCCATTGAGAGCATTGGCATACTCATGTACTACAGACCTTTGCCCATATCCATTGGGAGGCTTGAGTATTTGGTGGGATGATAAATTATTGGAAGGCAAGTGTTTTCTTAGGGATTTTTGTAGATGCCTTTAAACTTGGGAGCTAGAGAAAAGCAGTCTTCAGTTCCTATCTAGACTCTTTTATGCATTGTTTTGCCTTACCCAAGATTCATTTTGTATAATGAAAACTTTTGGCCCTGTCCTTGGATGTGATGAAACCCTTCAAATAAATTTGATCATTTTCCTCTTCTCAGAAGCCCTTCCCAGCTTATATTATCCCCTGGTTACGTTCTGTCTCTTCTCTCTTAACTCTTTCTCCTGTTCTTTCTCTCATTCTCTCATTCTTACATTCTTAACATTTATTCCTTCCTCTACAATCTCCATTATTTCCTCTTTCTCTTCTCTCTCTCTCTCTCTCTCATTCTTGCTTAGCAGTTAACAGTTAAAGGGTAGCCACGACCCAGGCCAGACTCGAGCTCAACCAGCCAAGAGGGTCCTTCCCAAGCTTAGCTCTTCTCTTGTGTTAGGTCCAGCACTGTTAATGGGGTTGGGTGGGAGATTAGATAGTACTTTTTTGTTTTTTTAAAATTCATAATAACATAAGAATAAGAATTTGGATAGCCATACCATGACCCACGGCCCAAGCCTAATCCTCCACAAACATCAGGTTATCATGAGCATGGCCGACTGGATGGCCAACCCTCTCATGTATAACATGTTTTTATTCGAGTTCCTTACATTCATCATCATCATCATTGTCACTTGAGCTTTATCCCAACAGTTCCTTACATGCATTTGACAAAAAATAAAAAAAATGCATGGCATATTTCTATCTGAGGTCCTTGCATTTATTTGGCAAATTTGTGACTTCCTTCACTTTACAAAGTCATCAAACTTGGTTGGCTGTGACCCCTAGCTCATGCCTGACCCAACCCAACTAATAGGCTTGTTGCCTGCCCCACCCAATTATCATGATGCCATTTTAGTTCCTTATACATTGAGAGCAGCAAATTGCGACTTCATTTCACTGGAGAAAGTCATTGAATTTTCTATTAAAAGACTTTAGCAAGAAGAATCTATCCAAACAAGAAGAACCAGGTCACCTTATTTGGCTCTTATTTTCAAATTTCAAAATTTTTAACCCTTGACCTCTCTCATTCAAAGAGCTAATCGTAAAAGGACTGGAATAACAACATCCCAAGCCTTATGGTGGTGTTGAAAAGCAGTAGAGTACCCAAATGGGAATGTAAAGTACCTCATCATTCTCAAAGCCTTTCAATTAATTGGAGCTGGCTAAATAAATTCTAGACCGCCATTTTGCTCTATTAAGGGTCATACTCTTTGTGAAGCTATAATTCCCTATATCTTTTCTCAAGGAATATAATATACCTATTGGTAATAACTGGAAAAGTGACTTATATTTTTTTTGGGTTTTCTTAAACCCTACAATTTCCCGACACCCCCAAAACCATTCCATGCCATGAATGTATCAGCTCAAAATTCCATCAAAATATTTGAGGGACCTCGAGTGGTGGAACATCACCTCTAACCATCCCATATTAACACTAACAATTGAGGATGTGGGTTAGAAAATTGTAGAAAACCCAAGAGATAGCATATCACAATGGATGCTCTCCATTAAATGACTTTCTCATGAGTAGGTTAATTTGGAAATAAAGTGAAACAGGTATTTTATGTTCTTTTTAAAGAAAATATTGGGGAAATTTGCAATCTTTTGTAAATAAATAGGGGTGAGAAATGGACCTACTTAATGTGGACCAAAAACTTTGGGGTGTGGTTTCTATGAGGTTACAACTTTAAACAATCTAATTAAGGTGCATCTTCGAATTTTATCATTTTTTGAAGGTATTTTTCAACACTTGTATCCCCGATAAAAATAAGGAGAAAGCCGCTCACGACCTAGACCCGTAGGTACCAAAATACCTGGGGACCACGGAAGCCGTAGGACAATAAGCTCTGATCTAGAAGTGAAATTTTTCAATGTCTCAGAATGGCCTATGAAGGTTCAAGAGCATGTCTAAGGGTCTCCTAAGAGCACCTGCCAAGTTTCTTCACGATATGACAAGTTTAAGGCAATGCAGTCAAATAAAGTTTTTTGGAAAATTGCCCTCTAGCGCCCTAAAAATGAATCTTATGACTACAACCCTATCACCAGAGTATTAAATGACAATGGGACCATTTTCAATGGATTCAAAACGTCTGAAAACCCTTAAGAACCAAGTTTCAGCTTGATCGACTGTTTTTGGACCAAGTTATGGCCAAATACCCAAAACGGGTAGCTCTCACACTATTACTGTGCACCCTCAGTGAACCGCTTTCCATTAACAGAAACTGCGTTTTTGAGTTTCAGGCTAAACTTTCGAAGGTCATATCTCTCTCGTCCTTGGTCAGATTAAGCTCAAATTTTGCAAGCATGTTCGTCTCGTCGACCCGAGCATTTCGATATGTGGCACGACCCATGTCATGGCCTAGAGAGAAGATTGCGATTCGAGGCAAGGTTGCAGATTTTTCAATAGGAGCGCGCCTTGATCGAATGGCCACATCATGACACTTGTACGATGGATTGGCCCGAAACAAGACCCATTACGAGCACGAGGTTAGAGGCTTCATTTGAGCCAAGCCTCACACATGATGGACGGTTAGATTTAACGCACGATGAGTTCGAAGTTGCTGCAATTTTCGGCCATCGAAAACCAAACTCCGGCCAAAAAACCAACTTTGGAAAACAGTCGTTCAAAATCCAAATCGAGCCGCGTTCAAAATGTGCATAATGGCTTGCTTGTCACGCTATAGCGAAGAAATCATAGAAAAACACTGAGAAATGGGCATGATCTTGAATCAAAGATCGCACGTTTCTCGTGAATTTCACATCTCGTGATCGTGGCCCAAAAGTCTGATCCATGGCTTGAAATGAGTATCAAAACGATTGTCTTTCTGAGCCGATCAAGAAAATAATAATATTTTGGCCGGATGAAGACCCGAAGGACTCCGAACAAACCTGAAAGATCGCAAAGGTTATATAGCCATGATAGGGACTTAATTGAAATTTCAAGATGTGGGTGAGGGGTTAAATCGTCATTTTTCCCCTAATTTCTTAATTTTCTTTAATTCATTTAATTCTTATTTTCTCACAATGAGGTTGAGTTTTGGGCATCTACCTATGTTTGAATTAATTTTCTATATAAGCACGTGAGGTGCTCTTGTAAAGGACACGGTGAAACAAACTCTAGACCCCTTCTTTATTTAATAAAAAAGTTTTGTTTTTTGTTTGAATCTTGGGTCATGTTTCTCTTTTCATAAACGGTAGCCAAGCCACCGTCTGTGTTCTCTCTTTCTCTCTTCTATCTTTTCACGGACGGTAGCCAATCCACCGCCTCTGTTCTCTCTTTCTCTCTTTTCATAGAGGGCAGCTAAGCCACCATCTGTGTATTCTCTCTCTCTCTTCTCTCTTAACTTTCTTATTACTTTTATTATCTTTTTATTTGAAGGATCTAGGTGAAAAACAAACCAGCCTTCTCTCTTTATTTTCTCTTTATTCATTCACATTATGAAGGACTAGTTGAAAGGCATACTAGCCCTTCGCTTCAGTTTTCTTTACTTTCTCTCTGAAGGACTAGTTGAAAGACATACTTGTTTGAAGACATTTTTCAGCACTTTGGGTCCCCAATGCAGAATAAAAAGAGAAACTGGTTAATAAAGCCTTGACATATAGTGGAATTCTCGACAATCTCATAATTTCCTCAGAACAGGTCAAAATCTTCCTAAGCACTCCAAAAGGCCACCTGCCAAGTTTTGTTGCAATCCGACATGTCTAAGGTAGTGCAGACGAAGGAACAAGTTCAGAAAAATCTTCCTCTAGCACCCTAAAACAGACCTCATAACTAGAACTCTATTTTTGGTGCGTCTTGGACCACCACCATTGGATCTGGCATGGTTGAAAACTCCTACAGGTCAAGTTTCGGCTTAATCGAACATTTAATGACAAAGTTATGGGTAAAACATTAAAAAGGGGTAGGCCACACGCTATCCCGTGCGGCCTCCTTGCACCAATCTCCATTAAAAGAGACTGGTTCGCACAGTCACGAGTAGCAACTTCGAAGACTCGTATCTCACTCGTCTTGAGTCAGATCGCGTTCAAATTTGATGAGCGTGTTCGTCTTATCAAGATGAGCGTTTTGATATGTGGCAAGACCGTGATGATACTTGAGCATGGAGAAACACAAGAGAGAAGATGGCGATTCGTGAAGACAGTTGCAGAAAATTCAACAGTAACATGCCTCGCTTGAGTGGCCATATCCCGGTGCTTATATACCCGATCGATGCGAAACTAATTGCATTATGTATGTAAGTTTCGAGGCTATGTTTAGTCTGAACTCCGCGTACGAAGAACGGTTGGATTCCGTACATGAAGGCATCAAAATTGCTACAGTTCTTGGCCACCAGATTTTTAGATCTGGCAAAAAACCCAAGACGACGAAATCTTCGTCTGGGCACGAAATCAAGCTGTGTTCATTGCAACGTGATCGTGACGACATGCTCAGTGAAATTCAGTGAAGAACCAAAGAAAAACATCAAGAAATAAGCACACTATCGATCGATAGTTTTCAAGATCTATACAAATTTCGAGTCACATGATCGTGGTCTAAAACGCGATATGTGGTTCGAAGTTGGTATCAAATTGATGGTCATATCGAGCTCGACAAGAAAGCAATCATCTTTCGATCATATGGATGCTGGAGAAACTCTGAATGATCCATGGAATATCACACAAGTTTTAGGGCAGTAATAAGGACTTTTTTGAAATTTCATGTATTATTTGACAAGGGCAAAACAATCATTTTACACTCATTTTTAGATTTTATTTTAATTCAAATAAATTGTAATTATCATCAATTTAGGTTAGATTTTGCGCATACACTCATGTTTTTGCCCCAATTATATAAGTACATGCTAAACCTAATTGTCAAAGGACCTCTGATTGTCCATGCTAATGAATAAAATTTGAGAGTTTTCACATTGAAATTGTAGGCATGTCTTGAAGAGAGAGAGAGGAGAGAGCAGAAAAAGTATGGTACTCTTTGGTGAAGGTAACTTTGTCTCTCATTCCCTTTTCTATCTCTTTCTCTCTCCTCCTTTAGTCTATCTCTTTCTCTCTCCTCTTCTCATCTATCTCTTTCTCTTTCCTCTTCTCATCCATCTCTTTCTCTCTCATCTATCTCTTTCTCTCTTCTCTTCTCATCTCTCTTTCTCTCTCCTTTTCTTGTTTATCTCTTTTTACCTCTCTTCTCGTCTATCACTTCTTCTCTCCTCTTCTCGTCTATCTATATCTCTCTCCTCCTCTCATCTATCTCTTTCTCTCTCCTCTTCTTATTTATCTCTTTCTCTCATCTTCTCATAAATCTCTTTCTCTCTCCTCCTTAGTCATGCACGATGGTACTTATCGCCACGCATGCCATTCTCTTCCTTTCTCGTCTCCTAGAACATGAACAGTGAGCCAGGTCTTAACCCGAGTGGCGGGCCGGGCCTCTATCCAAGTCCCTCTCCCTCATGTCATGGACGACGTAACCTTTTGGTGTCCATGTTCTTTCCAAGTTCCTCTCTCTCTTCTCTATCTTTGTCACAAACGACGGAAGCTCATTGCCATTTGTGTTTTCTTTCCTCTTCTCTCTCTTCTATCATAGATGACGGAAGCTCATCACCATATATGTTTTCTAATCTCTTTTCCCTCTTTTGTCACAGACAGCAGAAGCTCACCATCGTTTGTGTTTTCTTTCCTCTTCTCTCTCTTCCGTCACAAACAATGGAAGCTCATCGTCATCTGTATTTTCTCTCTCCTCTCCATCTTATCATGAACGATGGAAGCTTATCGCCATCTGTGTTTTTTCTCTCCTCTCCATCTTATCTTAGACGGTGGAAGTTCATCGTCATCTGTATTTTCTCTCTCCTCTATATCTTATCATGGGCAGTAGAAGTTCATCATCATTTGTATTTTCTCTCTCCTCTCCATCTTATCATGGACGACAAAAGCTCATCATCGTCTATATTTTCTCTCTCCTCTCCATCTTATCATGGACGATAGAGAGTCATCACTATTTATGTTTTCTCTCTCCTCTCCCTCTTGTCATGGACGATGGAAGCCCATCATCGTCCATGTTTCTCTCTCTTCTTTATCTCTTATCATGGAAGGCGGAGACTCATCGTCCATGTTTCTTTATCTTCTCTCTCCTTCCATGGATGGCGAAAGCCCATCGCTGTCCATATTTCCCTTCTCCCTTCTCTCTCTTCTTTCTCTTCTTTCTCTCTCTGTCTTTCTCTCTCTCTCTCTTCTCTCTTCCTTCTTTCTCTTCTTTCTCTTTCTTCTTCTCTCTTCTTCTATTTTCCCTTTTCCCTCTCTTTCTTTCCTCTCTTCTTTCTTCTTCCCATCTCGTTTGACTAAGGGAGGTTAAGATTAGCATTGTCATGGTAGTCTTGTCGTCTAACAGTGATGCTGCCATACTGGTCTTAGTTATTATGCCCATCTCACTATCACGACAGGCTCGCCATTGTGTCAAGCTGGTCAGTGTTGGCTCTATCGTCTAGTAGCATTGTTGTCATGCCGGTCTGAGTTACTGTCTCCACCTTGCTACCACGCCAAGTTAATCACTTACTGGTCTAGCCACTGTGTTAGTCGAGTCGCTCAGTTAAGTTCCTCTCTTTCCCATTCCTCTATTTTATCTCTTTCTTCTCTCTTCATCTTCTCTTACCCTTTTCTTCTCTTTTTGAATGTGCATGCCTATGCGCATTCGCCCAAAAGACAAGTTGGGGTTCCTTGGCCCACTTATCTTGTAAATGAACCGTGTGTGTGTGATTGCAAAAACAGGAGAGTACGGTTGTATACCTGCCCTTGTTTCCTAACAAGGTTCCCGAGATAATGATCTTAAGTCCCGGGTTCCCCTAAAACCCGAGACACATGCCACTAGGTCCTCCCGACCCAGAGGGCGATATCGAGGCACCTAACTAGCTTGGCGTCTCTACTGGGGATTTACTACCCCTTCGTTGGATCGTTCTTGTTTGGTTAGTTTCTCTTTTATTTTTCTGCATTGCACACACATGGCTTCCGAGTTTCTTAACCCATTCATCCGGATCGGGGATTTTTTCATCCCCGCATTCGTGAGTATCCCTTGAGAACAATTCCTTGAACTTCATTCCTAACTTTCCTTTTGAGCAAGGACCCAGCGTCTAGCTCCTAGGTCTTAACCTGGATAAGTGTGAGATGGGTCATAAAAGTCCCTAACTCCCCATCTCCTAGCTTTGGTGGAGCCTATCTAAAGCACCCTGCATTGGCAGCATGACTACTGCCACTCACAACTTACACCCTGTCACCAGCAAGTCACTTGCCGGTCGGATTGTCGAGGTATGCCGAAAGGCTGCCCAGTCCCTTTCTGCAAAAGGCAAGAAAGTTGCCATTGCTTCTGTGGGTCCCCGCAAGGCTACCCCCTACATTCCTACACCATGAGTCTCTATGCTTAGAGGCTCAACACATTGAGGCGAAGACCGGTCTCCACCTCTCGCACACACCCTAAGGCTCATGGGTCATCCACTCGAGCCACACCTCGGGGCAACCCTTATGTTACCTCGAGTCAGTGTTTAGAATCGGGCCTTCTTGGGCTAGGTCCTGTACACATCATGCATATGCATCCCACCATTTGGGGCAATGCTACCATTTCGCCAACTCGAGTACACGGGAGACCCCTCGTCCTCCCTCTCAGCACACACCAGCACACCCTGTAAGGGATAGGCTTCCACCTGTTCTCTTACAGATACCTGCTCGCAGTTCTTGTCCTCCTAGAGTCGGACCACTTTTTCTAGCCCGGGTTGACCCCAAGGTCACCTGTGATCCTTCTTCAAGGGGTACACACGCGCCGCCTTCACAGACTACTCCTCGCTCTCGACTCTGGCACCCTCATCAGTCGATCTTTCCGTTGCCTGCTCCATATTCCTCAAGCAAGCATTGCCAGCCCTGATACTCGAAGACCTTCCCCAAGAGTACCATCTTGAACCAGCCTAGTCATCTCAGTCATGCCTCTAAAGCCCATAAGAGAGCTCGGGGCAAAGACTTGACGGGAGATCAAATCCTTCATCCTCCTCAGTCCAAGTACCTGGTCCACACCCATTGCTTCACCTAATGGAGATGGCTCTCTCTTGTGCAAGAAGGGCCGACCAGCCGCAGTCCCAATCGCAGTTCTGGCAAGAGGTCCATCAAAGCCTCAAATCTAAACGCGATAGGGGTCTATAAATCCTGACTAGGGAAGCAATCAAGATAGTTGGGGCACCCTTCTCTAACGACCCTCTTGACAAGAACCCTTTTACCCTCTTTAGATGACAAACCCTGACGAAGAAGTGCATGAATCCTGCACCATGGTCAGTGTCATAGAAGATGGGCTGACCACCTAGCAGCCACGGCCCCAAGACCGTCGAGAACTGGTCCTTACCCGATTGGCATACAAGACTCCAGTTGGGACATGCCGAGCCCTTGTTGACTGATCTACCACGCGTGACTTGCCAAGCTCGGAACTCTTCAACCACATTTAAGGCTGACTGCCTTAAGGAAATGGTTAGCATTATGGTTATGACAGAGCCTAACGACTCCCAGGAGGAACGCATGGACAAGTTTGAGTAGATGGTGCAAGCTATGATGGAGAAGATTGATCTCATGAAAAGCACTCAGTCCCCAGTCAATATACCCCATCATGAGGCCGATTCTCATCACTCGGACCATGCAGCTCCAAGGTAGCCTCCTCCTCCTGCCTCATAGGACAATTCCGTCCCTCACCCCTTTTCACAGGAAGACATCGAGCAATGGTCACCCACATCTTAAAGAGAAGACAGATCTCGGGAATGTAGGGTACAATGCTTGACCAAAAGTCGTACCCCTCCTACATTGATCAGATTCCCTTTCCCTCAACTACAAAACGGGGAAGTTTCCTCTGTACAATGGTACGACATCCCCGCACCAGCACATCACGCATTTCTTGGCAACATGTCGAGAGACAACCGTTGATGGAAGACTCCTCCTCCGTCAGTTTGTTAAAACTCTTGATGGCCCACTCTTTCAGTGGTATGCTCGACCTCCCCCAAATTCAGTGCATACTTGGGAGGAAATGGAGAAACTGTTCCATCAACGCTTCTATGAGGTTGAGAGAGAGGCCCAAACCCTCGAGCATCTCACTTTGACTCAAGATCCAAATGAACTCTTTGATCAGTTCAAAACAAGATGGAGGGATTTGGCTGCTCGCCATCCTAATCCCATGCCTGAGAAGGAAGCAGTTCAGACCTGTGTGCGAAACATGCGACCTGAGATCGCTTTACATGTTGAGGCCTCCAATCCAACCTATATGTCTGAGTTGATCTATAAGTCAGTTTGCATAGAGAGTTTGTCACGCCATCACGATGGGTCACGACAACAATTTGTAAGCTCGGGAAATAACCAGGGTAATGGCAATTCTTGGACCAACGCTCGGGGAAATCAGCAAAAAGGAGTGATTAGTGCAGCAGTCACCATAAGCGATCCAAAGAAGGCCACCTCTCAGACTTTGAACCTCTCCAAAGGGGTAAGCACAACAAAGATAACGCCTCAGGCAGGCAAACAACAAAATACATCTATCAGGTACCCCCACTTGCGAACCTTAATCGAGATGATTAGTGGACCAAGCATAAGAATAAAGTCTACCCTTTTGAAAAAGAATTGGTCTTTGCACTATTTCGATTGTTACTGGAGCAGAACATGATCGAGCTGCCTGAGACCAAGTTCCCTGATCAAGCTGGATTCGACACCCATGCGAATTACTGTGCTGATCATCGGAAAATAAATCACCCCACAGAAGAATGCTACATGCTTAAAGACATCATCGAGGCTCTGATATTGAAGGGCCAGATAAATCTTGAAGAGCATAAGAAAGCATTCGGGCCAGCAGAAGCTTCCCACGCTGTGACAGTCCAAGAGGAAGACGAAGCGCTTCATCTCCATCACGCCTTATTCGTCATGATGCTCCAAGAAGGTCTCATCACTCTAAAGCCAACAAGGCAGCCGCGATGCCTTGTTCAGGGAACTGAAAACCATTGGTTCACGTATCATCAGATATGGGGCAACAACTTGAGCGAGTACCCCAGTTTCCATGACATAATCGCAAAGAAAATACTGGGATGCCGAGAAGTTTGTAGCATTCCACAAGGAGATCTCCAAGTCACTGCTCCACCGGTGAAAGAGAGCCTCTCGACACAAGACCCATATAATGATGATCCAGATCCTACTGAACCCGCAACCTCCCAACCATGGAGGGTCTACCACAGGCGGAGCAGACTCAAGTCCTTAAAGCGAGAGGCAGTTCGTCAAGCTAGGACTGTTCACAAACCTAGCGAAATGAATCAAGCGCTTCCAATCGAAACCAGAAGAAGACAGGCGCCAAGGGTTGCTCGCCGGAGAAACAAGACTGCTCAATCAGCAGTTGAGTAAGAACTTCTCAGGCCTTTTCCCCCATTGCCGACCTTATAGGACTTCATCCCCGGCACAATCATCCTTCCTTATCTCATCAAGAGGAGTGTCGCTGAGTCGTCTTCTACTCAGGGTACGTTCAATGAGGGTGATGACGTTAACAGCACTCCCTAGCAGTCTGAGCAGGGGAAAGACCTAAAAGACTCCCTTTACACGTCCAACTCTGGTGATGACATACAAAGCTACTCAAATCAGTCTAATAAGGGGAATGACCTTAAAAGTCCCTCACCTACTAACCCCTCTTCTTCTTCTTCTTCTCATTCCTCTATTATGTCTCCTACAAGTAAACGTTTTAAATGTCCAGACTTCGAGGCTCATGAAAGAGAACTTAAACGAACCAATATAAGCAGGACGCTAGCCCAAGCGGTTGGGTTCTTGACAGTTGCTGACACCCTGGCGGCTTGATCCAAGTCAGAACCATCTTCTTCCACAAAGAAGAGCAGGAAGTCAAAGCCAAAGAAACTCTACTGGCCTCCTGAGCTTGGCTTCAAGCAGAGGCTGAGAGAATTAACAGGGCAGTGGTTAGGTGCCTCGATCTTGCCTCCTCGGATTTAGATGATCAGGTGACACATGTCTTGAGTTCGAAAGACCTGAGACCTAAGATCACTATCTCGGGAACCTTGTTCAAGAACAAGGGCAGGTATCCAACTAGTGGGAGACGAATTTTGGTTGTGAGGTGGGGACCAACCTCACCTGGGTCAGTGACTTATTCAGGCTGGCTGGCGCGGACGCCCTCTTAGATCACTATGAAAATCCACCCAGCTTCTTCAGTTGGTTCGGAATCACCTCCCTTGACCTAAAATCTCCTTGTTTTCTGCACAACACTACTTTGGTTAATTTGCAAGACAAGTGGGTCGAAAGGCCCCACCCTTGTCTTAAGGAAATGCACATTCTTGTGGCTAAGAATGTGAGAAGTTGGGGTGATGAAGTGGACGGTTCGAGCAGAGGTTGAAAAGAGAAGAGAACTTGATGAAGCGATGTGACTAGCATAATAGCCGGACAGTGATCGACTCAAAGTGGTAGCAAGTCGGGCATGGTACTCAGGGGCTGCACGACGACAATACTGCTCGACAGTTAGACCATTAAGGCGGTGCTAGACTGAGTCAACCTTCAGTCAAGTGAGGAGGGGAGAATGAAGAAAAGGCACGAGGTGGCGAAGAGATGAGGTCCTGACAATGCTAAACGTCACCACCCGTAACTGTGGAGCAGCAGTGTCACGACCCTTAGATGGCATTAGACGCTGCTGCTCATGGCTAGAGGGCGAGTAGTGAACTACGGGAGGCGCTAGGCATCGCCATGGGAAACATAAGAAGGTAGCACACCCCTGCGTGGGCGGCGATAGCCTCTTATGAAGCGCGCGACGATAGCCATTTGTGAGGAGCGTGGCGACAGCTCTTGCCAAGGCACACGGTGATAGACTAGGGACATGAGAGGGGCCTACGGACGACGACAAGTGCCAAGTGCACGGAGGAGGCTCGTGGACAGCGATAGGCACCGAATGCGCGAAGGAAGCTCGCGAACGGGGATAGGCACCGAGTGCGCGAAGGAAGCTCACAGATGGCGATAGGCACCAAACGCGCGAAGGAGGCTCGTGGACGACGATAAGCACCAGGCACGTAAAGGAAGCTCACAGACGGCGATAGGCACTGAGCGTATTAGGGAAGCTCACAAACAACGATAGGCACTGGGCCGGCGAAGGAAGCTCACGGACGTCGATAAGCACCGAGCGCACAAGGGAAGCTCACAGACGGCGATAGGTGTTGCCGCGACCTCTCGCAGGCGGCGATTGGCATCGCCTACGATAGGAACGCAACAGGGGGAGACCCCTGCGGGTGGCAATAAGTTTCACCATCGGAGTTCTTCATTGAGATGTCGAGGATACATCTATGGACGGTGATGAGTAGTGCCGTCTGCAAGCCTCACCGAGAGATAGAGATGAACGAACAGAAGGGAGGAAGGAGCTCACGCATGGAACTTCCATCACCATGCACGACTTGTGAAACCATAGGAAGGAGAAAAGAAGAGAAAGAGGCATGCACAACGCTTCCATTGCCATGCACGACCTCTGAGGGAGGCTCAGACGAAGAAGAAGAAGAAGAAGAAGGAAAAGAAGAGAGAGAAGATTTACCTTGAGCCTAGGGGTACCGATCCAAAATTTTCTCTCTCCTTACTTTCTCTCTAAACGTGACCCAACAATGAGAAGGAAAGGAAATTCTATTAAGTAAAAATTCTCTTTTGTGAAGGGTTCTAGCCACTTTTGCATACAATGATGGTACGAGGTATATATAGAATTGTGCCCAAACATGGGTGGATGATAAATATTAAACCTAATTTCTAAAAATTAAGATTTAACTGAATTAAAAGAAATTAGAAAATAGGGTACAAAATAGATTTTCCCCTTTCTAACAATTTTTGAAATTCCAAAATAGTACTTGTGCTGCCTTAGAACTTGCATGATTTCTCATGGATGATTCGGGGTTTGTTTTGATGCCTGGTTGATCAAAAGATAATTGTTTTCATGTAGGGATCGATATGGCGATCGATTTGATACCAACTTCACGCCATGGATCGTGTTTTTAGGGCACGATCATGTGACTTTAAATTTGAGAGGATCTTAAAACTTTAGATCGATTATGTGCTCGTTCCTAGTTGTTTTTCTATAATTTCTTCACTGGATCACACTGAGCATGCCGTCACGATCGCGGGGCAACAAACGCTGCTTGATTTCGTACCCGAACTAAGGTTTTGCAACTTTCGAGTTTTGGCCTGAATATGGAATTTCAGAGATAGAATTTGCAGTCACTTCATTAGCTCCATGTGCAGAATCTGACCATTCATCATATGCAGGGTTCGAATTAGCGATAGCCCTAGACCTTACGCACACAATGGAACTAGTTTCACGTCGATATGGCTCGTGAGCGGCGCTATTTGGCCACTTGAGCAAGGCATGCACTGCTGATTTTCCTGCACTTTCTTCACAGATCAACAACTTCTCTCTAGCTTTTCTTCACGCTCAAGCGTCATTGTGGAAAATGCCACATATCGAAACACTCGTCTTGATGAGACAAACACATTCCAATACGTTTGAGCATGATTCACTCTTGGACGAGTGAGATATTAGTGTAGCAAGTCATTGGTCATGACTGTCCCTTTAATGGAGTTGAGTTGCAGCGTGGCCGCATGGGAATAGTGTGCGACTCTTCCTATTTTTCTCTTTCACCTATAACTTCTTCTGGGGACTTCTGTTTAAGTTGAAATTTGACCCCTGGGGGTTTTCAACCATGCTGGATCCAATAGTGGCAATCCCATAACAAATTGAGATACCAAAATATAGCTCTGGTTATAGGGTCCATTTCAGGGTGCAAGAGGCTGATTCTGTCGAAACTGTTTCTCGGTCAGCACTACTTTAGACATGTCAAATTGCGATGAAACTTGGTGGGAGAATTTTGAGAATCCTTATGAAGATCTTGGCCAGTTCTGAAGATATTCTGATATTTTTAAATTTCCACTGTATGTTAGGATTTATTGATTGGAGCCTCGTGATGATGAAAATGTCTTCCAACAGCATGCCCCATCGAATGTTGTGCTTTGAGAGAAGCGAGAAGTACAATCATTTGGGAAATTTCCGCTGACTGGCCACATGACTACGTGAACATTGAGAAGATCCACACAATGTTGTAACTTGGGTGCTCAAACGTTTGAATGCAAGGTGCAGGTCCATCCGTGGAGCCTTTATGGGGAGAAAAGAATTTTGAGGGATCCTGTTGAAGTCCTCACCATCAAGGGACTATTTGCGATTCTGACAGCTTGAGGATTTTGTAGGGACCTCATTGGTCAGAATTAGGCCTTTATGGCCAAGTGCTATGAACCTTTAGTCGGCATTGTTTGCTACTAAACCAAGTTTGCTTTTGATGGTCAGGGTATCTCTATAGGTGCCATCCAGTGGGTTCGGGGGCTTTTGACTGTTCTCGAAGATTTGGGCTTGTCGTCTAGGGAGAATTTTAGTGCGGCGGACTTGTGGGCCCCATCCTGAGGGATCCAGTTTGCGGGCTTCTGACATGTCCTGAAGATCTGGACCTGTCGGCTAAAGATGGTTTTAAGCGAGGCGATCTCATGGCGAGGAATAACCCTGAAGTCTTTCGCAGGTTAGGCCCTGGTTTTGTCTGTTTCTTGCCTTTATGATGGTCTTTAGTATTTTGGAAGGATCTTTCGGTCATCATCCTCACCCTCGTGGACTCTTTTTGTTTTTAGAGTTGAAGTGTGGGAGATCTTATGAGGCTCTCACTCCCTGATGAGCCATTTTGTGTCGTGATTGGATGCTGGCAGTTGAGGATTTTAGGTAGACCTCATTAGCCATGATTATGACTGTTTGGAAATTAGATGTCGGCTGCGGCTGTGATGCTATCAACTTGTTTTGTCGGTCCAAGCGCCCTTTGAGGGTTTTCACTTGAATAGGGGAAGTGGAGCTGTGAAGACGGTTTTCACAAGCCTTCTTTATTTTTGGACTCTTTTACCCATGACCTGGCAGCCATGTCCACTTTTTTTTGTCCGTTTTTGCTCACAGTGCCCTATTGGGGTTTTTGTTTTTATGGAACTCTTTTGCACATGGTTTTTTGATCATGCCCATCCATCATTTTTACTCATGACGTTCCCTTGTATAGGTGTACACCATGCCCATTTTTTTGTGTGAAGGCGTGTTTAGAGTCATGCCTTTGAGACCTGTGCGAAGCCTTTTAACAACATGTGACTAAGACATGTACTATAGCTCAGGGTCATATAGCTAGACTGTAGTGATGATGAATGACAGTCTGTGGAGGCGATGGAGTGTGTATGGTGGTGGTTTTGACTCACTTTGGGGAGATGGCACGAGGCTACCTATGAAAGATGAATGATGTATGAATGGTGGGCGGAACGTGGTGACCCACTATAGCTGACGACAAGTATGAATAGTAGAATAGTTCACCGTTTTGTGGGAATGGGTAAGACTCACTAGGGAATGATGGATGATGGTAATGAGGTGAATGGATTCACTAGGGAAGCAATAAAGGTGGTACATGCATACGAATGGGTCGGTTAGAGAAGGCGTGTGTGACGATGCACGTAAAGGAGGTGTGCACGTATATGGGGGCATCTTTAAGGTCATACCTCTTGGACCTGGGCAGAGCAGTAACGTCATGCGACCAAGACGTGCACTATGGTTTAAGGTCATATAGCTTGGACCGTGGTTATGCAGTTTGAAGTCATGTAACTAGGACCATGCAGTTTAAGGTCGTGCAACTAGACCTCCGCTATAGTTTAAGGTCATATAGTTTGAACCATGCAGCCGTGCACTTAGACCATGGCAGTGCAGTTTACGGTCATGCAACACAGACCAGGGTTGTGCAGTTTAAGTCATGCAGCATAGACCAGCACTGTGCAGTTTAAGGTCATGTAGCGCGGACTAGGGTTATGCAGTTTAAGGTCATGCAGCACAGACCAGTGTGTGTGGGTCGTCATGTAGGTGAGGCTGCACGGGAGATAGGTCTATGGATAACGATCTGACTCCCTGGGGATAGAAAGGCTAAGGCTATACACAAGCCTAGGGAGCTGTTTTTAGATGAAGAGGGTGGCCCTATGAGCGGTGGGAAGCGAAAGTGAACTTCACTGGGGACTAAGAGGGAAAGTGTGACTCCTTGGAGATGATGAGCAATGGTATGCATGTAGCCCCACTGAGAAGGACATCCAGAGTACAGATGCAATCCCACTGGGGATTGAAAAGATAAGAATGACCCTAACTCCCTAGGGATAGTTGGTCGCAACAGGATGTGACTCTCACTATGGATGTTGGTGCTAAACAGACCCATTGGGGATTGAGGGGGTAGGCATGACCCCCTTTCTTTTTGTTACATCTAAATCCACTGGGGATGTTGATGAAATACACCTAACTAAGAGGTGCACTATGGTTTAAGGTCTTACAGTTGGACCATGGTCATGCATTTTTAGAGTCATGCAATGAGGACTATGCAGTTTAAGGTCATGCAACTAGACCTTCGCTATAGTTTAGGGTCATATAGTTTGGACCATGACGCTAAGCCTTTTAATGTCATACAGTCGGGATGTGTACTATGGTTTATGGTCATATAGATGGACCATGGTCGTGCAGTTTAGAGTCATGCAACGAAGACTATGCAGTTTAAGGTCGTACAACTATACCTTCGCTACAGTTTAAGGTCATATAGTTTGGACCATGCAGTTTAGGGTCGTGCACCTGGACCATGGCTGTGCAGTTTTAGGTCATGCAGCGCGGACCGTGCCTATGCAGTTTAAGGTCATGTAGCACGGATCGTGGCTATGCAGTTTAAGGTCATGCAGCACGGACCGTGGCTGTGCCGCTTAAGGTCATGCAGCGCGGACCGTTGCTATGCTATTTAAGGTCATGTAGTGCGGACTGTGACTATGCAGTTTAAGGTCATGCAGCGTGGACTGTGGCTGTACAGTTTAAGGTCATGCAGCACGAACTAGGGCTATGCAGTTTAAGGTCTTGCAGCATGGACCAGGGCTGCGCAGTTTAAGGTCATGCAGCACAGACCAGGGCTGTGTAGTATAAGGTTATGTAACATGGACCAAGGCTATGTGGTTTAAGGTCACGCAGCACGGACCAGGGCTGTGCAGTTTAAAGTCATGCAACATGGACTGGGGCTGTGTAGTTTAAGGTCATGTGGAGCGGATCGTGGCTATACAGTTTAAGGTCATGTAGCGCAGATTGTGGTTGTGTAGTTTAAGGCCATGTAGTGCGGACCGTGGCTATGCAATTTAAGGGTAGCGCGGACCGTGGCTGTGCAGTTTAAAGTCATGCAGCGCAGACCGATGTGTGGGGAGAATATGACTCCAGGGGGAATATAATCGTTATTGGAGACTTGACTCCTTGAGGAGTGAGGCTGTGGTGCAGGGAATGAACTTCCTGATGAGGCTGGACAATGGTCCTGATAGGAGTGCCACATGCACACGACACCAAGCCTTAGATGGCGCACGCATCATTAGGCTTAGATGATGTTTGCACAGCGTTAGGTCCTTGATAAAGCACGTGGCGATAGCTCCTTGACGAAGCGTGCGACGATAGTTCTTTAATAAAGCACGTAACAATAGCTCCTTGATGAAGCGTGTGACGATAGCTCTTTGATGAAGCACGCGACAATAGCTCCTTGATGAAGCGTGTGGTGATAGCTCCTTGATGAAGAGCGTGGCGATGGCTCCTTGACAAAGAGCGTGGTGGTAGCTCTTTTCGGGTCTCGATCTTATTGCCATCTGAAGATGAGGACTGTAGCACCATTTTGAATTTGTGAGAGGCAGTTTGTGGCACTGCTGAGTATAATAAGGGGGAAAACCCCATTTTAGTGTTTTATCGAAGGGTAAAACAGTTGAAGAGATTTTTAGAGAGAGCGAGGGCTGAAGGTTCTGTGAAGAGTTTCTCGACGAAAATCTACAACACCTAGGCCTTCAGAAGATTTTTTGGCGACCTTCAGTAGGTTGTGGGTCTTCACGAAGTTCTTGTGAGTGTTTTCGGAGAGTGCTGAGGCACTTCTGAGCAAGGAACATGGCTTCTCAGAGTCTTAGTGAGATTGGCAGTGGTGACTCTGCCGGAGTTCCTGTGGCCTTTTTGATAGTCCCATGGCTGAAGGGGAGCTAGTAGAGAGGTAAGGGGAATTTGACTGTCTCCTGGTTATCGAAAGAGAAGAAGGAAGAGCAGCAGTGGGCTCACCGGAAGCTCAGTGAAATTTCGGTGAGTTGTGGCGAACTGCTGAAGCGTGAAAGCAAGGAGAAGGAAAACCCACAGGGTCACAAGGAAGCTGTCTAAGGATTGCGGTGGCTTTTCGATAGTCTCGGCTGTAGGAAAGGGGAAAGAATAGGGTCAAACGGGGATCATTAGTGGACAAAGAAGTATTTTCCTGGCGAAGAGGGGAAATGCCGATGAGAACTGGAGGGTTGCAGGGCTGTAACGGTCAAAGAGACGAAGGGCCGTGGGAAGGTGGGTTGTCTGTGAGGAGCGATGGCTAGGGTAACCGAAGAGGTGTGGGAGTTAATGCCTCTTGGGAATTGGAGACGGTGGACACCGGGGGAACACAAAGTCGTGCATGCCATTAAGTCGCATGCAGTGCTACACGGTGCTATGTTGCACATGATGATAGCCATGCTGGGCAGGATGCTGCTTGTGACGATAGTCAGGTGCGACGTCAAGCTTAATGCGGCAATAGTCGCTCGCAGCGTTATGCTCCATGCAGCGATGACTATGCGCAATGTTGAATGGCGCACGCCAATGATTATGCGTAGTGTTGGGTTGCACGCGGCGATGACCATGGACGACGATGCCTTTTGGGGGGGTCAAGAGTGATGGCAAAGAGAATACCTACCAGGCGTTGCCTATTAGAAGCCGAGTCCTCTAGCACAACAGTGAAGTCCATGTTGTTTTGGAGGAAGGGAATCCATCCTGAGCCCATTCTTTGTCAGGGAAGTAGGCTCTATCGGGGTACTTCTTCCCTCTCCAGGAAACTAGCCGTGCCTTGTCAGATGAATTAAAGCTGACTCGAAAATGGTTAGTTTCTCCAAGTGGTTTTTCTTCTTCTTCATGAGGGCAGTTTTTAGCATGTAACCATCCTCTTATCCTCTGATGCAAGAGTAGCATTTCATTAGAAAAGTACTCGTTTACTGACTCGAGAGTGGTTGATCCTCCTTTGAAGCACGAGCAACTGTTTAAGATTACAATTGTAACCTCCCTGATAATGGGCTTCTGGCTATTACTTGTAATCTTTCTTATGCAATAAAAGAAATGAATTCCCTTTTGAGTTGGATCGCTATTTTTCTTTTCCATTTCTTTGTTTATGTATTGCATTTTAGGAGTATAACAGGGATAGTACTTCTTCACCATTTCTTTGTTTATGTATTGCATTTTAGGAGTATAATAGGGATAATACTTCTTTAGGTACATCGCTCGTTGATATGGGGCATCGCCTCTCGTCCATTCGAGTTTGTCAGTATGCAGGCCTCGTTTGGTGTGACCTTTTTGATTTTGAATGGACGTTCCCACTTGGGTTCGAACTTTCCTTTTGTGTCGCCCATGGATGACAATCGGTCTCTTGACTGCTAAGACTAGATCTCCGTGGGCGAATGAGCAAACCTTGACATATTTGTCAAAGGCTCTCTTCATTCTCTTCTGATTGAGCTCGAGGTTCTGCTGGGCCTCTAGTCTCTTTTCATCAAGGGCATCCAACTCTTGATAACGGAGCTTGACCCTCTCATATTCGGTTAGTCCCTGATGTATAACGACATAGAGTGAAGGTATTTGAACTTCGAGTGTAAAACTACCTCTCCTCCATAGATCAGGGAGTAAGGGGTAGAGTTTGTAGCATTGCAAGTGATGGTGCGATAAGCCCACAGAGCTTCAGGCAACTTCTCATGCCGATTCTTCCTTGACTTTGAAACTGACTTACGGAGTACCCCACACATTTGTTGAACACCTTAGCTAAACCGTTGGCTTGAGGATAGTACATGGTCGAGTATTTCCACTCGAAACCGAACTTGTTAACTAGGCGATCAACATGATGGCTTCTAAATTGAGGGCCATTATTAGAGATTATTAGGTCTGGAACCCTGAACCGGTATATGATGTGGTGGCACATGAAGTTGGCCACAATCATTCCTGAAACCTGCTTGAGAGGGACAACTTTAGCCCACTTGGAAAAGTAGTCTACTGTTGTTAGAATGAAAGCATGACCCAAGGCAGAAGGAGCGTCAATGGGTCCTATAATATCCATACCCGACTGGGAAAAGGGCCATGATGTTACTGTAGGTTGGAGAGGCTCCGGGGGCTGATGAATGAGGTTTGAGTGAATTTGGCACACCTAGCATCTTTTAGTATAGTTTTGGGCGTCGGACACCATTGAAGGCTAATAATAGCCGAGTCTACGTATGCACTCATAGAGCTTAGGGCCGGATTAATGTAGCCCATAGATACCTGAATGCACTTCTTCGAGTACTTTGCTTGCGTCTTGTGTATCAACGCGTCTGAGGAGGATTTTGTTAAATGATCGACAAAAGAAATATCCCCATCGAGAAAGGTGTACTTGGTGGACATCCATCATATACTGTTGCGTTTCGCCCGATCCTCAGGCAGCCTTCCATACTTTATGAAATTCATGACAGGCTCCCTCTAATCTTTGACTTGTTCTACCTCTGCACACATTGGGTAGAAGAATTCAGGTTCCAGCCTTGGATTATTTACTTTGGGACATTTCCTGCTCTGCCTTTATGACACCCTTGGCCACGAGGAGTGCTCCGAATGGATAAGCCGTCCATTCATGGAAGATATCTCTCTCCTCATTTGCATCAACTTCGGTTCTCAAGTCGACATGTCTCCATTCTGTTACCTAGACAGGCGTGGGCCCTGGTGAAGACAGTTGAATGGTAGCCTTGAGCTTTGAGAGTGCATCGGCCTGCGAGTTTAGCCTTCTAGGGATATGACTCAGAGAGAAATCATCGAACTGGGCCATATAAGATTTGGCTGTGTCATGATAGGTCTTTCGTAAATCCCTTGAAGCAGCTGGACGACCAGCTCAGAGTCGTCGAAGATGTTTAGTTGCTTCAGGTTTAGCTCTTAGGCAATCTCCAATCCGATTATGAGGGCTTGATATTCAGCTTCGTTATGAGAAAATGCCTCTGCAAGTGAGAAGGATAGAGGAATCATTCCACCATCGGGAGTCAAGAACATGACTCTGGCACCCCCTTTATCCGACTGGAATCATCTGTCGAAATACATCTCCCATAGCTGAGTAAACAGTGTACAAAAAACTTCTTCTTTGAGAAGTCGCTTAATGGGGGAGATTCTGAAGGGACTGAGTGAGCTGTAAGAAAATCTGCTAAGGCTTGACCTTTGATGGCCTTCTGTGGTACATACATGATGTTGAACTCCATCAACAATAATGACCATTTGGCCAAGTGTCCCGACAGACATGGCTAGGTCATAAGGAACTTGACTGGGTCGTTGAGATTAGTTTGACCTCATGGCCTAGCAAATGATGGCGGAGTTTCTGCACCACAAAGATCAAGACCAGGAACATCTTTTCGATGGGAGGGTAATTCTTCTCGGCTCCCTGCATTATGCGGCTGAGGTAATAGAGTGTTGTTTTGTAACAATCCTAAAATTTACAAAAAAAAAAAAAAAAAAAAGGGGGAAAATGATGCTTTTAATAGGTGATGGTCCGATTGAGTATGATGGTCCTTGGGGACCATCACTATTTTCAAAACTTTTACTTTGGTTTAACTTTTGCTTTGTCTGCTTTTGCCTCCTGCTGCTTGCAGCTGGCAACGTCCTTTAGCGGACGTGGTTTTCGTACGATAAAAGCAGACTTTTTACGCGACACCTCAAGTATGAGGTAGAGCGTAATAAAATAATATAATAATACGTTATAAGAATTTAAATAGGGGATGTGAGCACTCCCACCCTAAAACAAAATTTTGAGATCTCTCTCTCTGGTCGAAACACAGTGAACTTCTCTCTCGAACAGAATTTTTTTATCGGAAGCTCCCTCTCAAATAATTGTGGGTAAGTGACATCGTCTTTCTGAAAAATAGTCTATTTTTAATAAATAGTGATATTTCCGTCTAGGATATTCATTTTATCAGTTTTGTGTGTAAGTGACCTCATTGTCTCGAAAAATAATCCATTCTTTTTAAAAATAAATG